>JAASFE010005524.1:41367-141893 GCA_013365205.1 Pseudocercospora cruenta
CTATATAGGTATACTAATCGTCTATCGCCTTAATAGCTTCTAGATTAGTAGGAGAATCCTTATTAATCTTACTAATAGCGCGGATACGAAGGATCTTAAGGAGGTTAGTATATCGATTTAACTCTAGAATAAATTAGAAGATATTAGTAATAGTACTAAGGGATCTATAAGGTATCTTCTAGGCACTTACTAAGAGGTATAGAGTACCCTTCTTAGGAGTATAATTATTATACTTTCTACTCTTATTAACTTCGTACTTCTCGTATAGCGCTAACTATATAAATTAGGTTATCTTATTAGTACCGAGCTTCTATATATAGTAAATATACTTAAGGTAGATATCCGCTATAGTACGGACCTTAGGTTAAGGATAGATTTACTAGCTAAGATAGTAGCTAAGCTTAAGTAGATTATTACTATATATTATCTCTATATCGTTATAGTAGGTACTAGTATACTATATTCTAGTTAGAGTACTACAACCTATAGCGTTAACCTAATAATTAAACGAGTTATTAGATCCTAAATTAGGAAGGCTACTACTACTACTACTACTACTACTACTACTACCGCTACTAGTAATACTATCGCGATTACTACCTAGATTAGCGGAAATCTAACTAGAGTTTAAGAAGCCTAATATAGTAGTATTAGCTAGAGGGTTAGATAATATAAAAGAAGATAGTAAAGGGTATTACTTATAGACTAAGAGACTAGTCTATAGAAATAGATATTAATATTAGTATATAGAAGAAGAAGTCGAAGTACGATAGTAGAAGTAGCTACTTAAGAAGATCTATAAAGTACTATATAGATCCTTCTAAGGCACCTTATATATCCCGCTTTTATATATAAACTAAGGTTAATATTTACTTATCTTCCTTAATTATATACTAAGATATAAAGTAACGAGAAATATACTTTAATCTACTTCTATATAGCGATACCTATCTACTATAGAATATATCCTCGTTTTAAGGTTCTATTATAGTACTAATATAATAAACGACGCTACTATATTATAAGCTATATACTTAGGAAATATTATTAAAAGAAAGAAGAATTAGAGCCTAAAAGGCTAAGAGATATATAAAGAAGTAGATCTTATAAAGTAAAGGAAACTTCTAGTATATAAAAGAGGCTTACTATTACTACCTAGATATCTTAAAGGTATCTTAATAGTACTATAGGGCTTACGCTCTAAGAGGAGTAGATCGCTAGAGAGTAATTATAAGCTATTTTATATTATATATAATAGTCGCGTACTATAAAGACGTTTTAAGCTACGTACGTATACTAAGTACTATATAGCGTATATAATTATTCTTCTTAGAACGAACGCTCTAAGATAGGGCATTTTAGAAGGGGGGGATAATATAAGGGAATCCCCTATATATCTCTTTAAGATATCCTATAGATACCTTATTAGTACCTATTAGGTAACGCGGATCTACTAGCGCCTTAGCGCTATAGAATAAACTACCCTCTCCTACTTAATCCCTTTTTCTTATTCCTTAGGTAATATTAATAGCTATTAAATATACTACTTAGATATATTATTATATTCTATATACTAAACGCCTTATATAAATAGATAGCGTACGCCGAGGCCTACTTCTATAACTTAGCTTAAGATTAACTTAAGAGGCTTTATTCTAAGATATAAAAGGATTAGGATCTCTACGAAAGGATAGTACCCTTCTTAATAGAAATTATAGAAAGTATAGATCTTAATAGTTTACTTAGCTCTTTTACTACTTTATATAAGATATATAGATAAAACTATAGTACTTAGCTAGGGCTATCGTTCGATATAGATATATATTATATATAAGCCTATATCGTTATACGTTTCTTAAGAGAAGTCGAATTTTAGAAAAGATACTTTATAATAAAAGTTTTAGCCTTAAATTTAAGGCTAAAAATTTAACCTAAATTCTAAAGTTTTAAAAAATCTCTAAAAATTCGATTTCTCTTAAGAAATATATAATAATATAGGATTATATATAGTATATAGCTATATAGAATAATAGCTATAGCTAAACGCTATACTTTAGTCTATATATTATCTATTCTCGATAGGTATTCGCTATATAATCGTAAAGAAATATCTACTTTATATAATATTATAAAATTTATTCTTAGTAATAAAAACCCTAATCTTTTAAACTATCTTTCCTTATATCTCTTAAATTTCGCGAATTTATTAAGAATACTACGTTTCTAAACGGAATACTTAATATAATTATAATAAATATAGAGTAAAATATAGCTTAAGCTATAAGTAATTTACCTATATAAATATTAGCCTTTAATTCTATATAGTCGTTACGCTATCGTTATTAATACTATATTATCGTCTCTTAAGGAATTTTACGATAAGGCCTTAGAAAATCCTCGCCGAGAAAATTCCGTTGCCTTAGGCCGAAATCCTCGAGAAACGATAACGCGATATTAACGATAATAGTATAGTAACTATATAGTTAATCTATATAAATATTTTAGGGCCTAAGAGTATATATCTAAGCGATACTTCTTATATATATTTCGAAATGTGTTACTACAGAATTAGGCTATAGTTTGAGAAATACTACGAATATCGATTTTGGAGAGGGAGCAGTCGAGAGGCGGCTCAAAAGATCAGGGTTTTTGTCGCTGAGAATAAGGTATACCCCTCGCGAGCATCCCGACCCTTTTGCATCTAAGAATATCTCGTGCGTACGAGTGATCGACGCCTCAAACACGACGACACGCTTGCTTCCGGTGCCATCAGCCATAGCACAACGGCTTTTGCAGGACCGTGGTCTGCGATTCATTCCTTTCGGACGTCTCATCTCCGACACACGATGCTTACTTGCCAGACCCTCTGCACACGATACGGTCTGCAGCATACCACAATGCAATGGGCGTCGAAAAATATGAGCTGGACAGCAGCGCCAACTCTGTACTTGGAAGCTCCCTAGTAGTTGACAAAGCTGAGCTGGGGAGTAGCACGAACTCCGTCCTTGACCATGCTTCTACATCAGAATTGGCCTCGGACCACAATCATACAGCAGACTCGCCGAACACCGGACGACCAAGATGCTTCGATTCCACCTTCCGGGAGGTCCTCTTTATCCTCACAGCAACGATGGGCGTCGCCATGTCATCCATTCTTGCTGGCTCGGTCACAGTGACATCCTCCTTCATCGGCCGGGACCTTGATATGACAACGGCTGAGATTACGTGGATCTCATCTGCTGCGTCCCTGAGCGCCGGCGCATTCCTATTGTTCTTCGGCAAAATTGCAGATCTGTTTGGGAGGAGATTGATGCTCATCGGTTCGGTGCTTCTATTCTCGATCTTTGCACTTGCAGCCGGATTCGCGAAGCAACCCATCACTCTTGATGTCCTGAACGGTGTCCTGGGTCTGTTCAGCGCGAGCTCTGTGCCTCCAGCTCTCGGCCTATTGGGAGTGGTCTATAAGACTCCCTGCAAACGTCGTAACTATGCCTTCGCATGTTTCTCAGCCGGGAATCCGATCGGCTTTGCTATGGGTGCATTGTTTGGTGGCGTAGCAGCCACCATTTTCAACTGGCGAGCATCTTTCTGGCTGATTGCCATCATATTCTTCTTGTTGGCGATCCTCGGATCTTACACCGTCCCGAGAGATCCAACGGCTAGAGAGCATCCGGACATGGAGACTCTAAAGCGATTCGACCTTCTTGGTGTCATCTGTGTCATCTTTGGAACTGGCATGTTCAGTGCCGCGCTCAGTCTGGGCGGAAATGCCTCAAGTGGTTGGAGCACCAACTACGTGGTGGCATTGCTGGTGCTGGGAGTGCTATTCATTGTCGCGTTCATCCTGTGGGACCTCAAGCATCAGCATGCTCTGGTTCCAATGCAGATCTTCAGGAATCGCAACTTCTCGCTAGCGATGGCGATCTTGGCGCTGGGATTCACAGCGTTCACGCCCGGCACCTTCTTCGTTGCATTGTACTTCCAGGACGTTTGGCATACGTCGCCAATCATGACAGCCGTCTATCTTTTACCTATGTTCATTGTTGGGCTCGGCATCAACGTCCTTGCGGGCATGATCTTGCATCGGGTCTCCAACAAGCTTCTCATGTGGATTTCGACCATCTCATACACTATCGCCTTTGTGCTGCTGGCAGTAAATCGAGAAGGCTACAGCTACTGGGCACTTTTCTTCCCTGCCCAGGTTTTGATTGTGGTTGCCGTGGACCTCCAGGTCAACGTGTGCACAGTCCTGACCATGACCAGTCTACCACAAAGCCATCAAAGTATCGCTGGTGGTATCTTGCACACTATCGTGCGTCTGACAGCGACGATCGGCTTTGGCATAGCTACTGCACTTTTCAACGGCATACAGCGGAAGCCTACACTAGCACATCACTGGGACAATGCCACGCAACCATTCTCAGCTGTCTTCTGGTTTTGTGTTGCTTGCTCCGCACTTAGCGTTTTCTTGGTGCCATTTCTCACGATCCGTACGCAGGGCGGAGCTGAAGACGTTGATGACGGTGCACATAAGTCTGGTTCTTGAAGAGCCATTAATCGACTTGGCGTCTCTGGCCAAATTTATGTTCCCACGAGACACGAGATCTCTACCTACTTCCGTACTCAGTACTATCGGTGAGCTATTCGAAGCGCATACATTAGTCTGCTTCCTCAGGATCATCTCGGCCTTTGGAGCCTCCAGCTTAAGCACTGCCAGGCTCCGAACAGCAAAAAGAACAATCGCCGCCGGCATCTCAGCAAGCACGTGGTGGACAACAAGAAGGCGGTAGGATATGAAGCTATACGATCTGCGTTGACCACACATGGTGGGCGCTAACCGCTGAGCCAACATGCCGGCAATGATTGTCGAAGACCTCAAGATTGCAAGCTGTCCATAGACCTTGAGTGTCCGGACTCGAACTCGCGAGTACGAGGACCAGCTCAAAGCTCACAAGGGGGTCCCCGCTTCGAGGGACGACTCTACGGTGCTTCGCATCGCAACGATAGGCATGAGCGATTCATGCTTCACATAGGCCAATGTGCTGGAGTTTCAAGAGGCTATACTCGTTGCTGGAGTTAGAAGTGGTAGCTATTCACGTCCCCAACAAGATTCTGCTTGCAATGCGGCACATTCTCCAGATGCAAGCGAATTGTTGGGAACTTCAGCCTCTACATCGAAAGCTCACGTTCGTACAGCCGAAGTTGAGCATCTTTATGGTCTCCAATTGGAGTCATGTTAGTCTGCCCTACGTAAGCCCTTCTTGCGAAGGAAAATCGTTCATAGCTCCATCATAGCAATAAGGTAGTCATCAGGTGCTACATCGTAAAGCTTCCCTGAGCCTGAATATCCAACACACTCTTACCCACAAACACCCGATACGTTCCCATGGGCTGTACCCAGCGCTTAGCATCAGAATCCCAGGTACTGATATCCTTCTTCCTTAAGCTAAAAGTCACAGGCTTGCTTGCACCTGAAGCAAGAAGTGTCTTCTGAAAGCCACGCAGAGCTCTGGTCTTCGCACCAGGAATCTGCAGGTACAGCTGGCTGACCTCGGCCGTTGAGAAGTTGCCAGTATTTGCGACGCGGATCGAGACAGTGCCAACAGTATCAAAGAGACCCGTAGCATTGGGCTGGTTGATATTGACACCAAAATCTGAATATGCGAAAGTCGTGTACGTGAGTCCATAGCCGAACTCGTACCGTGGTGTAACATTTCGTGCCAAGAAGGAGCGGTAGTCAATCTCCACCCCTTCTGTGAAGTACGATTTGGGATCGGTGTTGTTGACAGAAGCGATATCGGGGCCCAACAGATGTCCATAGTCACTCTCGCTCTTAGCCAAAGTATATGGCATGCGGCCAGACGGCGAGACATCTCCGTACAGGATTTGTACAAGAGCCCTTCCAGCATCCTGTCCAGGAAGGTGAGCGAATATGACAGCAGTAACGTTCGGGTTCTCGATCCAGGCATCTACGATTCTTGCACCAGCATTGTGGATCACGACGATTGTGTTCGAGCATTGCGCAGCGACGTTCTTCACGAGCTCGTCGCTCGGTCCGTCAGTAAGTCCATCCCAGCGGTCCCAGCCTTCGCTGGAGTACTCGTTGAGGAAGACAATGGCTGCGTCGCTTGCGCCTTCAACTGCAGGATTGGTGTTTGATTGATCGAAGTTCCAGAAGAGCTGTGATCCTTCCTCGATAGCACGGTTGGTGAGTGCGTCGAACGGTGTGCTGATGTAGGGTGGAGTGTTTGAGCCAGATCCACCACCGGTCACCAAGATACCAGGGAATGTGTGCGGCGCGTAGTTGGTCTCGTAGTATGCGTTGTAGGCTTTCTTGCCGAGGAACTGCCAGTTGAAATTGAAAAGGTCGCTGGAGGTGTTGCCACCGAATGCTCCGACCTGGACATCCGGTCCGAAGATTTGCTCAGCTGTGGCGTCGTAGCCAAATAGAGATAGAATGCTGGGCTTCTGGAGCGGCAGAGCATTGTTAGTGTTCTTGACGAGTACGTGGCCTTCTTGTGCCTGTTGGAGAATGCTTGGAGCTGAAGCAGGATCACGAGCATTGACGAAGCTGTGCTTCAATGTCAGGTTGCCACTCTCTCCAAATCCTGGGCCAGATGATGTGGCTGGATAAGCGGCCGAATCTTGACCAGTGAAGTACCAGGTAGCGATCGTGCGAAGCGCCATGTCTTCGAGGCGAGCTCGACTCAATGTGCCATTCTGTACAGCTTTGGCAAGCTGGTCCTCGTTCCAGTAATCTGAGTCTGGCATCACAACGTCCAAACCGTTCTTGGCAGTTGAGAAAGAGTGCTGGGCGTCCGAATCAGATACGACAAAGCCCTTGAGCCCGAGCTGGCCTTTAAGGAGCTGGTTGAGGGTGTAATCGTTGTCACATGCATAGCTACCATTGATGCGGTTATAAGAGCACATCACTGATCCGGTTCCAGCTTCAACTGCATCTTGGAAAGGCCAGAGGTAGACCTCATGAAGTGTCTTGTCATCAAGGATACTGTCGACTGCTAGGCCATTCGGATTCAAAGAAGAAGCTGTGCGATTGGTCTCCTGCTCGTAAGCCACAAAATGCTTCGTGCAAGCAATGACACTTTCTTGAAGTCCTTTGATGGTCGGCGCAACTAGGATACCATCGAGATAAGGATCGGCACCAAAGCCCTGCCGCAAGTTAGTCTCTTGATCCATGCCTAGTATTGTCTGCACACCGTACCTCCCAATTCCTCCCGCCCTCTGCAATGCGACCTATTGGTCCAACGACGGGTCCAAGAGCAACATTGACACCTTTCCGCTGAAACTCTGCACCCATGTACTTTCCACGTTCATATGCGAGGTCTGCGTTCCAGCTCGCGCCTACTGATATGCCCGAGGAGAACGAGCTCACGCCATCCTGTGCCCGGACACCATTGCCAGCATCTTGAAAGCACAATCCTGGAAAGCCAAGTCTGGGGACACTTCCACTGACTCCAGAGCAGGAGTTGCCGGCTGATGTTGTGCCCCCGACTGAGTACCCAAGAGTTACGTTGTTGAGCTCGCTCAGGGTAAGGTTTGCAACGAACGTCGACGCTTTGGCATACGCAGATGCCCATGGATCGCTAGCAGAGAGAGCTGAAGGAGGCTTGTCAGTCATGCTATGAATAATTAGTGGAGAATAATGACATACTGGTTGCATGTACAGCCGAAGCCAGTGTGGCTGTGACAGTGACAGAGCGCATGATCTGTCGTATATCCTTCACCTGGGAGAGGTGAGAGATCAAGAGGAGAGCTATCGCGTGGCATTTCGCAGACTGTCGGATGCGCATGCATATATGTCTTGGGAACAGCGGCGGAAAGGCGGGCAGCACACCCTAGACATTGGTCTTCGATGACCATCGCCATTGAACTAATGCAATGTGCATTGTCACTAGCTAGTTCCACTTCGGAGGGTCTATCATGTTAGCAGCAAGAACAGGTTCGTACGTGAGTCAAGTGGGTATGCGCTACTGCTTGTTAACGATCGAGTCCTCAAGATATCCACGTGGGAACGCACCCAGCTCGCCGTATTGGACTCCATGGGTAGGGAACGACTCCAGAATGCGAGGAGACGCCGAAGAAATCACAAAGTCGGCTGATCATTTGCTCAAAATGTAGGCCATTGACGGGCGAGCTCGGTGCAGCATTGTCACGTAGATCCGAAGTGCAGTCCGAGCGTGCGCGAGAACGTCGCAAAGAAACGTGCCTAGTGCAGAAAAAACGATCCAGAGACTCGTCATCCAGCTTTGAACGCCGTGATGGTACATCAGACTAGCACGCAGGCGAAGCATCTCAAGCAAATAGCCAAGCTTCGCGAACCCCAATATGCCGGGGTACTAAGGTGGAGGCCGGAGAAGGCATGGAGAGACCCATACCAAGCGGCAGTGTCGGCAATATAGCCATTTTTCTCGTTACGAGGACTTGCGACCTCTCCATTTTGCAAATGCCGCACTGCCTACAATTGTGCTCGTGCTTGCGCAGATCGCGCTCAAAACTATGCCGACAGCATCTGCCGTAGCGCATGTCCCGCAGATATATCCGAAGTCGGGCCGAGCGTTTGTGCCTGGCCAGCAGAGCGTCCAGAGAGGAGGAAAGAAAGCGAAGTCCACTGCGCCAGTCATAGAATCATTGAATTTCGCAAGTCAACTTGCCCAGTGGTTCATACGGCCTTGTTTAGTCCGGGCTGCCGGCGGCCAGATGCCAGATTATTCGCAGAGGTTCCGGTCTCAGTCCAATTATTTGCATATTGCCAAGTTCATGACTTCCTCCGGCCGTGAGAGGCTGCTCATTGCTACGCCAAATATGGCTTCATCTCATTCTTCTCATCCTCTCAATCTTGATATCGAAGTATTGATTCCACAAGCGCAATTTCGTTGGGTCAAAAAGAAAAGAAAGCAGATCGAGTCCGTCTCGCTTTCGCATTTTCAGACTCGAATGGCATGCCGACTCTAATGTTGGTGCTGCTTGATGACATTTGGACCATCGTTCACGTTAGTAAGGTCGCTGTTCTCTGGCTAACCTTGACTCACTCATTCCATCCTGTGGTACAGGTTGCGCAAAGCGTCAAGCTTAGATCCCCTGCGGCTGCCTTGCATGAGCATGTTGCCGTGCACGTTCACGAGCACAGCGTAGTAGACTCGAACTTCTGGGCCCGAGGTCTTCTCAATGTGAACGCTGAAAGGATTCGCATTCCTGGTCGACAGAAGGTAGTAGTAGTCATAGTACCACTGCGAATACGTGCGAGGGTACTTGTTGTGAGCGCGACCTGTTTTTCTGTGTCAGTATTGTAGCATCACTGCTCACTGGACTCGAGGGTGCTATCTTACGAAGAATGGCTTGGCGCACCGTCAGCTCAGCGCCGCTTGGGTGTCCGAAGCACAGGAAAGGCATGTTGGCTGGATCTTCTTGTTGTGCTAGGTCTGGTGACTGAAGAACGTCCAGTTGATGGGAGCTTTTGTGGTTGTTTGTCGTATCAAGTGCTATGTGTTGATGCGCGAGCTTTTAACCTCGCAAAATCCATGCAACATCTTGGTTGGTGCATTCACCTGCACGGACCTTTTTGCAGGCACATGGCAACACTGCATGTGAAAGATGCTGTGTCTACCACCTCACGTAAGATCACATGACCTTGAGCCGCTTCCTGCCTTGCTTGGGCAGCAGAAGGATTGGACACGAGTCATGATGCTGCACCTTAACGGAGAGTCAGTATATACAGACACGATGATGCCGCGACTGAAAGGTCGCACGCGATCTTGTTGATTATTGTTATCCTCACAACATCCAAGATGGCAGACGATGGTTTCGAGAACGAATCGGATTTTGACAAGCTTCTGCAAACGTCGGGGAAAAATGTTCTGATATACGCTTACGAAGGACAGATCCCTTCGAGGGCCGAAGAGTGCGTCCATGATAGTCCTCGCTTGAGACCACCGTTACTGACAGGCCACAAAGCCTTGCCAGAATGTTTTCGCATACCACGATATCATATATGGTCGATATCGCTCAGCACCTTGAAGCAGAGGTATGTGTGCCGAGCGCCTCTGATGAATATTGACTGAATTGCTCTTGCACAGAATTATTTCGGAATCATCGAGGTTCCAACATTCATCGTTTATAGGAATGGCGAAGAGATCAAGAGAGTGCTTGGAATGGACCCAGCCGGACTGGAGTCTTTGGTGAAAATACTGGCGTGAGCTGGCATTGCGTTTGTTCGTTCACTGGCTTGGAAATGGCGTTCGATATATCCGTCGAATGTGTCGATGCGAATGCTCTTCGGCGTTTTCGAGCAGCGGTCTGAAGATGCGACATTGCAGAACATCATCTAATAGCGACTATGGCGCAGTTTCGTCGTGGGATACATGCTGTCGTGATTTCCACGTAGACATGGTAATCGTTGCGTTCACTTTCGGATCTATCGCATCTTTAGTGTCATCAAGCTCTCGTTCGCTTTCGGGGGTGCGTATATGTCTTTCGCTTCTTAGTAGTAGCTCATAATAGAGGACGTATAGTGGGTCACGCTCAAGTCGTGCTTTCGTAACGGCAAGCGTGTAGTCGATGGAGCAATACCGTTGTCGTTGGCGTCGATACAGAAAGGAGATTGCGACGGGGAGTCGGTTGGTAAGAGCTGAAGTCCGAGGCTGGCAAGTGCTTGGCGCTAGGACCGCCTTGCGCGCAACAACTCTCGCCTTCTGCATACTCATCTTCACTTCAACAATATCAAATGAAAAACTACACTCGCCCGCAGTGCCGGTACATTGACCGTGTTTGAACTGTGATGTTGCTCTGGGCGCGACTTGCTCTTGCCGGGATTCAAGCCTGGGCAATCCGGAGCAGCGTCCCATAACAAGCTGTCCAGAATGTGTCCTACGGAGTTCTACGAGAAGCCCGAGGTCGTCAGCAGTGGCCGAGGAATGGCAAAAGTGTGTAGGAAGTGTTTTCAAAGACATGTACAAGATCGGACGCCACAAAGAGCACAAAGATGGCCTTCAGACATCTCAGCAAAACGAGTCTGCAGCTCTTAGTGATCCCATAGCAGGACTCATGCAGCTGTGCGAGACGTGGGAAATCAGTCTGGAAACAAGATCTCTTGACTCTGCAAACTATACGACTAATGGATGGAGTATTTGCTGTGCCTGTCCTCTTCAGTCGAAACAAGCTATCTCCCGACCAGGTCTAACCTTCATGATCTGCTGCACCCACTTCAATGGCGCTTTGGATGATAGGACGCAGCTTCACAAACTCGTTCAACTTGTCTTCTCGCGGTTAGGCACTACAATAACGAGGAGAAGAACGAAGTGACCAGCAGTCCATCATCTTCGATGTCAACCCTGCAACAACGCCAAGCAATTCCACATCAAGACATCTGCAACTGGCGAGCTTCGGGTCCATCACGGTGGAAGGACCAGCAAGGTGGCAAGAACAGCCAATGAGTAGCCTTTCTTTTCGACTCACTTGCTCATCTACTCGGTCGGAAGGACTCATAATTGTCGCTAAGCGGTAAGCAGGAGTCGTTGAGTATTCGGCGATGGGTGGTGAGTGAATTCTCTCGAAAGGTGACCCATCGTTTCGTGCCAAGAAAGCACGAAAAGGTCCTACTCTCATGTTCAATGACAGCGTGCAGGTCTTTCTCTAGTCCTGCTGGGACCGTTCCCGGGAGAGAAAAGATGTCATGTCAGGTCATCTTTCAGTCGACTGCCTGCGCTCAGAAGTGCATGTGCTATGCTCGACACGAAAATCTCACATCGCATCTCGATACCATGGCTCTCGAATGCCCACTTCCGCAATCCTGGTATACCCCTCTTCGCCCTTATTCATTGCTAGGAACAATTTGAGCTGGAGCAAGGATGAAGCGCCATTGCTGATCAGTCCTTTGAAGCACGCAAGCTCTCAACAAGCATAAATATCACTTTCATTTCGTCAGCCATGAGTGATACTAGGACACCATCATACATTCAGACTCTCACTCGCTTCTTTGCTTCGTCACTACAACCCTCGAACATGTCTCAGATCTCTCTCTACGATACCACCGTTCCGGTTTTGGTACGGGCACTCGAGCAGCTGCAGAAGATCTTGAGGAAGGGCGAGCAATGGACCAGAGAGCAGGGCAAGACGGATAGCACACTCTTGGAAGCACGCATCGCTGAGGACATGCACGTAAGATAAGATCTTGACCAATGTTTGCCAGCTGCATTGACAGAGCCTGTAGCCTTTGACCTTTCAGGTCCAAAGTGCAACCAACACAGTGAAGGACTTTCTCACGCACGTTGGTGGGGCCAATGACACGAATCTGGGCGATAATGAGAAGACGTTCAGGCAATTGTATGATCGTATCGAGAAAACGATCCATCTACTGCGAGGAGCCACGAAAAGCAATTTTGTGTCTGCAGTATGTTGAAACAGCTTGCCAAAGCTGGAAAGTTGGCTGATTATTCATGAAGGACACACAATTCACAGCCAAGACGTGGCCGTACCTCGACTTCACCGCCGTCGGTTACGTCCAGACCTACACGCTGCCCAACTTCTTCTTCCATCACACTACAGCCTACGACATCTTGAGAGCCAAGGGAGTGCCGGTTGGCAAAAATGACTTCATTGGCACGCAGGACGTCGTGAAGTGGAAGTTATAGATGGCATTGTTTAGGGCACACCTATTGTTGTCTGGAATACGATCGCAAAATTGAGGTGCTGGAGCAATAGGATGTCGACAGCCAGTCTTGGCAAGGATGCATATCGTAAGTCGAAGCCGCTATGGTTTCGCAATACGAGACCAAAAGAATCATCTTCCATCTCTATTTAATGACTCATTAGTATCGATCATGATCACTAGAATGTCAACAAATCCCAATTGCAACCATGCTCTCGCACGCGGTTCTCCTTACCATCAGCCTGGCTTTCGGGCTCGCTGTATCATCCCCGTCAGCTAAAGTCAACAAGCCCTCAGCGAAGCACACAGGGTGGATGACACCTTACACGCC
This sequence comes from Pseudocercospora cruenta, assembly GCA_013365205.1. Classification (NCBI taxonomy): domain Eukaryota; kingdom Fungi; phylum Ascomycota; class Dothideomycetes; order Mycosphaerellales; family Mycosphaerellaceae; genus Pseudocercospora; species Pseudocercospora cruenta. The sequence continues at coordinate 54,363 of JAASFE010005524.1, forward strand.
AGGGCCGAAGAATGCACCAGGGTCATGTGGTATCGGGGCAGACGACTCTCAGGACGTTGTCGCTATCTCTCATGTTTACTTCAAAGGCAAGAACGGAAATGGAAATCCTCATTGTGGGAAGAAAGTCCGGGTCAGGTACCACGGCAAGACAGCTGAGCTGAAGATCATCGATTTGTGCAATGCTTGTGGAGAGCATGATCTTGACATTGCAACGAAGCCTTTTCAGAAATTGACTGGTGTGAAAGACGGAAAGCATGGAGATGTGAGTTGGGAGTTTTTGTGATGGAAGATCAAGTAGAGAGGACTAAATTGCATTTGCTGCTGAGAGCGACAGTGGCCGAGCGACTGCATCGATGGTGATTTGGATGTTGATGCGTTTGTAGGCAAGCGAGGGCGGCAAGCCGGAAGCGGGAGGGTCTGAATGGAGACTGGCAATGAGATGTTAATGTACTTCTAGAGGAGCGAAGGCTGTCGTCAATGTGCTAGTCAAGTTCGAATCAATTCCCAGCGAGGACCCTTGCAATGCGCACGCAGATCACTTTTCTTGGCATGATGGTAATCTGAAATACTGCCATGTGGAGTGGACAGTCACGACTTCACTCTTTCCCAAATCATGGCCAGGATGTCTTGACCTCTATCTGCATCATTATTGCATTGAAGATGTCCATTCTAGAGGGAGATGAGCCGTACTGATGCAGAATCAGCAGCCATGAACCACTTCGTTGCCGTTTTCAGACGCGTTAGGCGGTCTAACAGACGCGACAACAACGCCACCATGGCAGTGGCACCCATTTTCGTGGGCTGCCACGAAAATGTGCTTGTCTGGTGAAAGTCGGGGCGTGAACCAGAGCTGGCAGTCCAGCAGATGCGGGTGAAGTGGTTCGACTGAAACGACAAGCCGACTGCCTTCACTGCCCTGAGCCTTCATTGCACAATTCAAGAAAGAGAGCGCAGGCACAAAGATCAGCTTTCAAGGCCCTTGAAAAGTCTGCAACTGGAATGTCGACTAAGGTCTAGACTGGCTAGGGACTGTCGGCTGACGTTGAGGCGCGAAGAAACCCTCACAGATCAATACAAAGCATAGGCCATAGGCTGCTTCGGAACTCCATGATCAGGCCTGCATTGCTCATGAATGACGCTGTTCGCGTCGGCGTATCTATCAAGCTGTGAATACATGGTGCAAACTACACGGCACTCAGCCGGGAATCTCGCGCAAGACAGCAGAGAATTCTCCCTAATTTGCAAACTTGATAGGCTGACCTGATGATTGCAGGGCATTGAGCGAATGTGCGAAGATTGGCGGGTCATGCTTATCGATCTTCTTGTGCGGATTGGCTGACCATTACAGTCCTCCGACCATCCAGGTGCCAACCACATGAACTCACACAGACAGATTTATAGCTTGAAGATGCAGGAATCAAGAATTCAATCTCGCGTATTCCACAAGAAGAAATACCTGGACGATGGCAAAGGGAAAGGCTGCATCAAAGCCAAATGGCACAACAAAAATCGCGAAGAAAGCAGCGGCTCAGAAACAACTACCAGTTCCACCCAAAGCTCTTCCAGTAACGCTGCTTTCAGGCTTTTTGGGATCAGGAAAGACCACTCTTCTTCAGCACATTCTGAGAAGCGAGCATGGCCTCCGCATTGCTGTGATCGTCAATGACATTGGAGCGTGAGCATTCTCCACCGAATTGGCTATGGAGACTAGGGAGGCTGACCTGTGTCTAGGGTCAACGTTGATGCAAACCTTATTCGCAACACGCATCGTGTAACCAAGACAGAAGAAAAGGTCATCGCTTTACAGAATGGTTGTATCTGCTGCACGCTCCGAGGTGATCTGCTTGAAGAACTGGTTCGCTTGGCTGAGCTTGCAGAATTCGACTACATCATTGTCGAGAGCTCTGGCATCAGCGAGCCAGAACAGGTAGCTGAGACGTTTGATTCAAGACTAGCTGAGCAGATCAGCCAGATGGGCGAAGGCCCTGAAGGACTTGATCCTGACACTTTGGCAACACTCAAGCGTCTCAAAGAGGCTGGCGGGCTTGAGAAGTTCGCTCGCATGGACACCACATGCACGGTATGTGGGTCAACAGCTTCGCTCTTCGATCATGCGCTGACATTCCTAGGTCATTGACGCTTTCACCATTATGAACGACTTCGAGACGACAGATCTCCTCTCTGCTCGTCGAAATGATGTCACGCCGGAGGACGAGAGGACTGTGTCGGACCTGATGGTTGACCAGATTGAGTTCGCGGATGTCATTGTCCTCAACAAGTGTGACATGATAAGCAAGAAGCAGAAAGAGAGCGTGATGACATTGATCAGGAAGCTCAATCACAGAGCTAAGATCGTAAGTAGACCAGAACTTTGTCTGCGGCGAATGCTTACATACGTTGCAGATTGAAAGCACATATGGCAGGATCGACGTGAAAGAAATTGTCAACACTGGCATGTTCAACCTGGAAGTAGCACAGACTGGATACGGCTGGCTACAAGACTTGCACGCCATGACAATACGCGAGGTCAATGGAAAGAAAATGGTCACGCCTAAACCCGAGACTGAAGAGTACGATCACATTCGCTTGAGCATATTGGACGACCCAGCTGACTTGCGCAGGTACAATGTTCGCAACTTCGTCTACGTCCGACGTCGACCCTTCCATCCGAGACGGCTTTTCGCACTCTTACACGACAAGTTCATCCTCCAGCACCCACTCGACGAAGTCGAAGAAGAGGGCGAGGATGATGAAGATGAAGAGATGGAGGATGACGAAGAGGAGGAAGAGGATGACGATGTCGACATGGAAGACCCACTCGACCTTCCAGACCCTGCAGTGATACTGGAGAACAAGAAGAAGCACCCTCTCTTCGCACGCCTGTTCCGCTCGAAAGGAGAGTACTTCCTCGCGACTCGGCCTGGTAGAGCTGGAGAATGGAGTCAAGCAGGAGCCATGCTTACACTATCTGGTGGACGTCCTTGGTTTTGCACGATTCCACGATCAGAGTGGGAAAGCGGCGTCAAGGAGATCGATGAGCTTGTTGATCACGACATGAGCAGTGGCGGCACTTATGGTGACCGGAGACAAGAGCTAGTCTTCATTGGTGAGAGGCTGAACATTGCAGCGATCGAGTCAACGCTCGATGAGTGCTTGCTTAACGATGAGGAATACGCTAGGTGGCAGGAGGTCATGATGCGTGGCGAGGGTCCCAATGCGGGATCGAAGGAAGAGCAGGCTGAGAAGGAGCAGGCGCTGGCAGATCTCTTCGACGATGGCTTTCCGGTAAGTGCTCGATTTGCTTCCCGTTCATGGAGCTGTGCTGATTTGATGTTTAGGACTGGGATAGCCCTGAGGGAGAAGGTGATGAGATGGACCACGATCATCCCGAGATGGCTCGTGTCGACTCGCATCACGGCCACTCTCACCCGCATACGAATGGCAAGACCAAGCATGGTGTCAAGAAAGATGGTACAGTGTACTAAATGCCAGCAGTTTGTAGGTACAAGTATTGATTCCTAAGAAGACTGTGATTTAGGGTCAGCTGTTCAATGCACGAACGAGACCTCTTTCACCTGGTTGCATGTGAAAGTGAACAGGCTTGGCGCTCGTTGACTCATATAAATTCTGCACTTTTCCTTTACCTCCACTTCAATATCCCGTTTGCAGACGAGATCATTCCGCCATTGACTTCCAGACATCAAGCAATCACTTCGGGGCGACACCCTTGCGCCCATCAAGCACGATATGGTGAGCGCTCGCTATTTCTGGATCTATCGTTTCCGAGTTTCTACTAGAATCTCATCAGGCATCGCACGCGACGGGCAAGAAGCCACAAGAGGTGGTCACTTCAGAGACTTCTTCTACGATGCTCCCAGTACCTCTCGGCGCCGGAGCCAAGTTGCCCTCGACTACGTTCTTTGACCTTCCTGCAGAGATCCGTAACGTTGTCTACGATATGGTCGTCACTCCAAAATGGCGAATCGGCCGCGGCACTGATAACACTAGATGCATTGTCATCGACTACCCTCCCGATCTTTCGGCCTACTACGGTTCGCCAACGGCCACACCTGCTCTTACCCAGGTAAACAAGCAGACCCGTCAGGAAGCACTGCCTCGCCTTCACATGATTTGCGGTCTATATCTGGAGGGCCCTTTCCTGAATGGACTCCGGCCCATGGAGTGGCTTGCAGTCTTCGGCCCAACTCGAGTCCCCATGACACGTAACTTTGTCATTATCGATTGGCGCTGCCTTGAGATCCTACTTCCTGGCGCACCGGATTTTCCAAAGAATGAGAAGAGATCGGTGTTGATACGAGGTACAAACAACGGGGCTGGGGAGTTCACACCCCAGTCAGCAGAGATCGAAAACTTGGAAGCGTTCATCGAAGCGCGCTTGAAGAGGAACAGCGCTGGGGTGTTCTTGGAAGTCGAGGACCTGCCGGCTATTGTGGCAAAATTACAAGAGATGCGGTCCGCATCACTCCTAGCGTGATAAGAACCAGGCAATTATGGCTGGCGTGGAACAATGAGAGTATGTCTCTGAGGTGAAGGGATGCCAAGAGTGAGAAAATGCCGCCTGAAATTTGCGCGCGGAAGTCTTTGAGAGCGCTGGATACCTTATTGTAAGACGGCGGACGATCCGCAGGCGCGTTGAAGCAGCAGGTGAAATAAAGGGACATATAATGAGAAAACTGTGCACGATACCGGAAGCAACGAGGCGAAGATGGGTACAGATAGGAAAGTCTCATCATGCAGCTGTTTCCCACGGCCACACTTCACCTCCTGCCGCGCTAGCGCGGCATGCGTCTGCAACTGCTCTGCATGTCGAGTCTTGGCAACACCTCTGCATGATCTCTAACTTTTGACTTCTGCAGCAACAACAAATACCAAGCAAACGACATCTCGCAGCAAGTCGCTTCAGTGTAAGCCTCTCACAGCCAAATTTCAGTCCATTTCTGACAAAGACTACAGCGAGACAAGATGAGCAAGAAGCGCAAGAAATCGCCAGGCGCGAAGGGCGAGCGCTGTAAGAAGTCCAAGATCGCCAGACCCTCTCCACCAAAGACCTTCTTCGACCTCCCTGCCGAGCTCCGCAATGAGATCTACGACCTGGCAATAAGCTCCTTCATCAAAGAACAAAAGACACTCTCTTACCCTCTCGGCCGACAAAGCAACGGAGGCCCAAGAGTCATCAGTCGCCTCTCAACTCCCGCGCTTTCCAAGGTCTGCCGACAGATGCGGCATGAAATCCTCCCGATCTACCATTGATACCAGACACTGAATCTCGACTGGAATTTCACATGGAATGCTGAGTATAGCGAGAAGTGGCTGGACGTGTTCGGACAGTCGCGCGTGCCGTTGACGAAGCATTTCGCACTGGGAATCATTCCAAATATCTTCAATACTGTAGTGATTGACCTCGACAGCAATTTGCGGGTCTCGTTGAGATGCAAATGGCCGGCCAGAGAGGATATTCGGGAGTGTCGGGTGAAGATAGTGGAGTTTGTGGAGAGTCAATTATATGAGAACGGAGCAGGACGGTACCTGACTGCGGAGGGATCGCGGGCTATTGTGAAGTTCGCAAGTGCGATTGGAAAGAAGTGATTTATTGCAGTCTGAATACCAAGATAAGCAAACGCTGAACGCCTGCCGCAGTGCTCCTCGGAATAAGATCTCCTGGCTCCATCGTATCTTTACTTTCCGAAAGTATCTAGAGTCCATGGAAGAATGTATAGCTCGGCCCATTGCGAGGCTCATCCTAGCAGACACTGCCGGAGCAGATCTGATCGCTTGAAAATTCACACTCTAGACTGTAGTTTCTTGTTCCTTGGGCCTTGAACGCACCAGTTTTCCACCAATGTATCGTCGCCAGGGTTCTTTGATACGTTTGATATCAGCCAGACGCCTATGAATCCGAAGGGGTCTTGAGGTTGAAGACGAGGGCTGAATGGCTCTGGAGCTTCTCGTCAAATTCCGACCCGGTTTTGGAATCGATGGTGGTGGCGTAGGAGTCGGTTGATCGGGTTCAGAGGTGTAGCGATAGAATTTGATCATCTTCTCATCCTTCTTGACACTCTCTCGAACTTGAACGGGGTTGATGAATAGTCCTTTGCCTGACTTGGGCTCGACACGCAGCGTGTTGGTCCGCATGTCCTTGTGGCGGCCAAGAATCTGCGGGATGGTGGCGGGAGTAGTCGACGATTTGTGGACGGTGTTGATGTTGCGAATGTATCCTCTCAAGGCTTTGATCATACATATAGTGTAGTCGTATTTGAGACCGGTCGGCTTTCCGTCAGGATCGGTATCCTGGGTAGCTGGTCCGAAGATCTCGACGCTTCCGTATAGGCTTTTTGCCTCGCCACTGTTCTTGATACTCAGGCGGCCGTCTACTATCAGGCTGGTATGTGCAGCAGCCTTGGCCAGTAGCTGGATCAGCTCATAAGCATTAAACCAACCATTGAGGTTATTCTCGAACTTCCTGTCCTGTATCAGCTGGGACCATTGGTTCAGTGCATAAGGTATCACCACTCACCAGCGCCACTTGCTACCCGAGAACCCTGTCGCGCCCCCAAAGTAGACAATGATATTGTCTTTAGCCGTCAGCTCCTTGACCGCTTCTTCGACCTCGTTGATCGCCTTGTTGACACTATCGCTCGCAGGGATACCTATGCAGATGACTTTTGCATCTGTGTAGGTGTCGAAGAAGTTCTTGAGTGCTTCATTCTTCTTGTCGTGAGGGCTAAGTTAAGCGTCCACGTCATCGTGATCGTGGTAGTCATCGGCAGAGTCCGGTTCGGCCGGCTGCCTATAGTCTAGAATAATGACTGTGGTTGTTCGGAATGCTTTCAACGGCATCTTGTCTAGACTTGGTCGGCGATGCAATTGATCACAACGATCAAACACATCAATAGGCTGTGAAGATGTTGCGATGTTGATAGTAAGTGGTGACAGCACCAGAAGATATATGTCGCCCAAAGCACAGACCAGCTTCACATGCAGATGATAGCTTGTGATCACAGAAGTGAGTAGTGAGTGCACTCACATGACCATAAAACGCCGTCCTGCAGTAGCTTACTTTGCTCACTTCCCGCAGTTTATAGTCTGTGTCACACGCAGGTCGGTCCTGCTTTCGTCGCTCATGCTACGCGATCAAGAGATATCAGAGCACAAAGCAATAATGAAAGTCTTGTGTGGGTATGAAGCCATTTCTTTGAAAATACTTGCAGTAATGATACTCATCGCCCGAAATCAATCGCTTTTGAAGACACCAAGGCATTCAGGAGCTCAAAGCTAGTCATATCTCAGACCACCATGTAGGCCTGTCATCGCTCTCTGATGCCTGTGTCTAGATGTGCTCAGTCGTAGTCGTCTCGTATTAGTCATTAGGGCATATTGTGCATCATGCAGTGTAAGTAGAAATGTGTCGGCTGAATAGTAAGAGTTGGAATGTCCCATAATATGAATGTGTTGCTGATGTGAAATCTTAGTGAGTCGTAAATGTCGTGTAGGGTAGGAAAGGGATTGTGCTGGTGTTGGGGCTCAGTCGCAGGAGGACATTACCAAGAATTCGCTCATGGGTTCCCATGATCTGCAATCTCGTGAGGCCACGTCGAAGTGTCCAAAGTCCCACAGTCGTTCGAGTGGTGGGGAAGAGAGTCGTTGAAGTCGTCGGATCGTAGACGGTGGGAGAGGCTATAGCTAGCAGCTCCATGTAGCAACTACCTGCCTGCATCTGAGAGGTCGTGGCCAGGAGTCCAGTCGCTAGTGCTTTAGAGAATGCCATCCTTCGCATCGTCCGCAGGCGGATGCTCTGTAGGCTCTGGGGAGCAATCCTCTGACTTGCTCTCGTCTTCCTCCTTGAGCTTTGCCAGCTTCGCTTCCAACTTGCAGCGGTCCATACGAGTAGGACAGTCAAGCTCGGGAGGCTGTCCCTGGCAGTACTCTCGGAGGAATTGCATCTTCCCAGTCTCGCGAGCACTGGATATGTCCAGCACAGGGCGACTGACCAGCTTCTCACTACCTGCCGTGCTGAAATCGTCGGAGAAGCATTGTTGAGCATAGGAAGACATCTCCTTGCCGCAGATGTTCGAGACAGCTTGAGCAACGGTGTGGTTCGTGGTGTAGTGGCCGTATTTTGTGTTGCTGTCTTTTGTGAGCAAGTACAGCGAATCCACGACCATCGATAAGAAGTTTCCATCTGCCTGCGTTATTTTGCCTCTGGCATCAGTCTTTACCATGCCGCGCGTAAAGACTGTAGTGACGCCTTTCTCTCGCTTGAGTTCGTGGGTAATTTTGTCTGGGAAAGTGGTATCGAAGATGAGCAAAATGTCGCATTCGACCTTGGCGTTCAGACCGTGGAGCTCAGATTCGACCTGGGCTTCTGCTGCCTCCTTGATGCCGGTCTTGTCCATTTTCCCGGGAGCGTCTTGGCGCTTCTCCTTCGCTTTCTCAATCGCCATCTTGCACTGCTTCTCGATGTCCTCGCGAGCGTTCTTGACCATCACTTTCCGGGCCTCACATCCATCGATCATGGCAAAGATCTTGTAGAAGTTAAGGCCGCCAAGGGGATACGGTCTAAGAGTCCTGCGCAAAAATTAGCATTCTGAAAGCACGTGAAGCGGGAGCACTTACACAGAGTAAGATTGATTACGCTTAGTCGACATTCCAGCGTCACCCGCGAAGATAATGATGACCAAATCGCCCGCGTTGCAAGATTCGAGCTCCTCTTTCATCCTCTGGAGCCAGATTCGCTCCGTGGTATTCGGAGCAAACGTGATCAACCGCAATTCCGCAAGAGTGAACTCGTCGAAGAACTCGATGGCGTCCTTGTAAGCCTGTTGATCTTGATTTAGACGTCTTTTGCCCAAGATGGTGCGAGGCCCTTCTGTGTCGACGCCGAGAACCAATACAACTTCGCGATTGTACTCAGAACATGAAGACTCCTTCTTCTCTCGAGGCTTGGGCGGAGGATGCTCGGGGTCTCCAGGGTCGATCATGTTGATGAGTTGCGATACGATGTGTGAGTCGCGTGAGGATGATCAGACTGTGCCTCAGCGGCAGTATATGGCTGCTAGTACTGATTCTGCTGGTGATGATACTCCACTTGCAGCAAAGCGTGCCTGGCTTTGTGCTAAGAGGTGTGGAAGTTGCCAAGGTGTGGAGGTGTACTGGTTCGCAGTTCCTACGTTGAGTTAGGATGTTGTTGTTTGTTGAAAGAAGCATCAAGATGAGATGAAGCCAGGTGTATGACGCTTGAGCTTTGACCAGCCTCACATGCAGCGCTCTTGCGTGCTTGTGACAAAAAGTGACATGCGTCTTCACATGCTGACAGCTTTGGAGCGCGATTCTGAGCAGTGGAATGATTCTGTCCCCTTAAGGTATCACTATACATTCAAGTTATGATGGTATCAAAAGTGAGGAAAACAAGGGATGTAGAAAGGGAAATAATATACATGTATGATCACTACCTAGCTTCGGACTCAACGCAAGCTGTCTTGTGACAGTAATGCTAGTCCGACTGTCTTGAGTGAGCATGCCTTTTGTCGTATGCTGAGATGTGAAAAGATGGTATTGATGCCGGAATCGAGATGGGGTAGAGCTGGGATGCAGGGAAGAAGGGTGTCGGACCGGGTCGGGGTTGTGTTCTTTTGATGATGTTGGTATCACATAAATTGTGGAGGTCGGTGGTAGCAGTATGTGGTCGGAAATAGATGATCACGGCCTGAGGAGAAGGGAGTCTTGATAGCCAAGATCTGATGAATCTTCTTCATAGCCTTCGCGGGACACTGGGCTAGAGTTATGATGCAGCTTCGGACCAGGTGTCTCGATATCGAAGGGCGGGTTGTGATGTTGATGTCAGCTGTTGGTGATTCGTGAATGTGGCCTGGGGAGTGTGAATGCTGTCGTGGTGAGGATTTTGGTGGTAATGTTGACCGTATGGTTGGGGCCAGTCAAAGTTGCAGCCGTGAGATTTGGGACCATCTCGAGATGTGGACAAGGAAGGAGATGTTCAAAGCTCATCTTCATCCGACATGAAGATACCCTCGTCCTCTGGTTCCTTGCTGGTGTTCAGGATTTGCGTCGTACTCGTGCTCTGCTCGCGGGACGACGACCTCTTTCCATCCTGAATCATCTTTCCGAAGAATTCGATCTTCCCAGTACGTCGAACCAGCTGAGGATCAATCACGAAGCGCTGGACGCGCTTATTCTTCTTGTAGTCGACCTGGTCAAGACCTGGGCGGCGAATCTTGTCCGTCATCTCATCTCTCTTCGCGTGGCCCAGGATCGCAGTGATTGACCTCAGCTCTGAGCTCTTCCTGTACTTTTTCTTGATTTGCTCCACGAAGTCCTCTAGACCATCGGTGAGAGCAGTCGTGAAGTCACCATCAGAGCGAATGACTTTGCCATCGCGACTCTGCTCCTGTTGTGGACGAGCGTAGATCTCCATATAACTGTTTGAGCGTGGCCATGACTTCGTGGCGTTCCCAGGCGTGTAGCAATCGAGCAGGAACATGACGTCTGCTTTGCTGTTCATGAGGTATTTCGTGAACTTTGGTACTTTGACCGAATGAGGATCCTTCGAGAGATGCCTGTTGTGGAGCGTTAGCAAGTGTGCATTTGAAACGATGAGCGGACTTACCAGCGCCAATCTTCTCCACTCCAGCCTGCATCACCGTGGTAGTAAATGATGACCAGCTCGTCCTGATCCCAGTCTTCACTCTCATCCTTCCAGAATTGATAGAAGTCCGTGGCCTCTGAGTCTTTTGGGAAACCGACATCCTGAACTATGTATTCAGTGTACTTCTGGAAGAAGTCCTTGATCGCAGTGTTGGCTTCCTCGTGCTCGGACATCCTCTTGCGCTTCTTCTTGGTACCGCTCTGCTGCGCCTCTTGCTCAGCGACCTCTTCCTTGTCCAATGCATCGACAATGTACACTCGACCATTGCTGTACTTCTTGATAGTCTGATCCATATTGCTGCTGCGCTTGTCCAGGAAAGGAGCTGGAGCAATACGATCTCGGAGGCCAGACATGTTGCCGACGATGGATCCAAAAGCGCTGACCAGCTTCAAATGCAACGCACTCGCCGTCTTGATGCAGAAGTGAGGTAGCTCAGATGATCTTGTGATGCGCGATGGACAGCGCGAGGACAAATGCCCAGCTTGCACTCGTCAACGAGCGTGGTGGTTTGCAAGCGCGGTGTTGTAGCAGAGGTTAACCCTACGATATGATCAGTGGCAGTGAGTTGAGTATGGTATCTGCGTCACGTACCAGAGCGCGACTAACCAGGCCTCACGCCAGCGGTGGACACTCGAGCTGTGCTGTATATGTCAGGTCCGATGTTGCTTTGATGTCGGCTGGTGTTGGAGGTGTCTACGACTCTGGATGCGGTGCGCCGAATGCTGTTTTTGGATGTTGTTGCATATTGTAAATTTGTAGAAAAGCACTCTTAACAGACCAAAGGTGTATCTCATCCAGAAGCATTGGCCACCACCGGTGAGCAGCGGTGTCTCATCTTGTGCCAATTGAGCCGGATTGGATGTGATGTGATCGATGTAAGTGAGGGCTTCCTGCTCAGATCGTCCTTGAATTGTATTCGCAGTCGGAGGAGTGCTGTAGTCTGAACGCTTTCGACCAGAAGCTCTCTATCCTAGGTCGAAATGCTGAAAATGCCCAGAAAGGCGACTACATCACAACTCTGAACTTTTCAAAAACGCTATCAATAACACTATAATACATGCCATGCCTTCCTCTGTACAACGCCATATTGCCTCCGCCTCGTCCATGGTAAGAGTGGAGATATATGCTTCTTTTGTGCAGCAATAAAATGACAAGCACGAAGTGTAGTAGTAGTATCTTTCTTTGTACAAATTTCCGGACTTTCCTTCCGGGCATGGGTATCATGGCACGCACACTCATACATCATGGTAGATCAACTGCTGTCGTTGAGCGGCAAGAGGAGAGGGGATGGGGCGAGATGTTCTTCGCGATTAGTTTAGAACATGCCACCACCCATGCCTCCCATTCCACCCATACCGCCCATGCCGCCGCCTGGTGGGCCCTTCTCTTCTGGTGCCTCGACAATGGCGACTTCGGTGGTTCCGAGGAGTGATGCAACACCAGATGCGTCAGTGAGACCAGTTCGGACGACCTTGAATGGGTCAAGGATACCAGCGGCGATCATGTCAGTGTACTCGCCCTTAGCAGAGTCGAAACCCTTGTTGAAGTCCTTGCCGAACTCATCCATAAGCTTGCCGACGACGACAGAGCCCTCAGTACCTGCGTTCTCAACGATCATGCGTGCTGGGCGGGTGATGGCGTTCTTGACAATGGACACACCGAGTTGCTGGTCGAAGTTGGCAGTCTTGATGTCGCCAAGAGCGTTAGCGGCAGCCTTGAGGAGGGCAGTGCCACCACCTGGGAGGATACCCTCCTCGACGGCAGCACGGGTAGCGTTGAGAGCATCAACCATACGGTCCTTCTTCTCGCCGACCTCGACTTCGGAAGCACCTCCGACCTTGATGACTGCAACACCGCCAGAGAGCTTGGCGAGACGCTCCTGGAGCTTCTCCTTCTCGTAGTCGCTGGTGGTTGGGTCAGCCATGACGCCACGGATCTGCTCGCAGCGGACGTTGACGGCATCTTTGCTGCCCTCACCGTTGAGAATGACGGTGTCCTCCTTGGTGATGGTAATAGAACCAGTAGATCCGAGCATGTCTGGGGTGGCCTTCTCAAGCTTGATGTCGAGCTCGTCAGTGAAGACAGTACCGTTGGTGAGAACAGCAATGTCGCCAAGGATGCTCTTGCGGTTGTCACCGAAGCCTGGTGCCTTGACAGCAGCAACCTGGAGCTGGCCACGGAGCTTGTTCAAGATACAAACAGCGAGCGCCTCTCCGTCAATGTCCTCAGCAATGATGACAAGTGGGCGGCGGAGCTGCTGCGAAGCCTCAAGAGCTGGAACAATATCCTGAACCGCAGAGATCTTCTTCTCGGAAAGCAAGAGAAGTGGCTTCTCGAACTCAACCTTCTGGCTCTTGGTGTCGGTGATGAAGTATGGCGAGATGAAACCGCGGTCGAACTTCATACCCTCAGTCACTTCCAACTCATCTGCGATGGTCTTTCCTTCCTTCACAGTGATGACACCCTCTTTTCCGACCTTCTCCATTGCGTTGGAGAGGAGCTGACCAATGTGAGTGTCGCCGTTGGCAGAAATGGTAGCGACCTGGCTGATTTCGCTCGAAGTGGTGATGTCGCGCTTGTTGGCTCGGAGGTATTCGACCACGGCATCGACGGCGGCTTGAGTACCTCTTCGGAGGTCCATTGGGTTGCATCCGGCTGCGACGTTCTTTACGGTCTCGGAGAAGATGGCGTTAGCGAGGACGGTAGCGGTAGTAGTTCCATCACCAGCAACCTCGTTGGTCTTGCTGGCCACATCCTGCAGTAATCGTGCTCCGAGGTTCTCGAATTTGTCCTTGAGCGAGATGGCTTTGGCCACAGTCACACCGTCTGCGAAACGATATCAGTATGAGTCCAGCGAATATAACAACGAGCGCAGCGAGTTCAGCGAGCTCAGCAAGTCTTCCGGGCATCTGTATTATTCCTCACCTTTCGTGATCTTCGGACTCCCATAACTACTCTCAATCAAAACATTTCTTCCCTTAGGACCCAGCGTCGTAGCAACAGCCTTCGCAAGCGTCTCAACACCCTGCAATAACGAAGCTCTACCCTCAACACCGAACTTCAATTCCTTGTGTGCGAAACGTTGTTGCGTGAGGGATCCGAGTCTTGATGATGAGCGTAGAGCTCGAGGTGCCGAAGAGAGAGCGCGCTGCATTGCGATGGATTTCTTCTATATCTCCAGCTATACAGAATCTGATGATTGACAACTCCGCGACTCCTCCAGATGGGTAATTAGAAAAGGTGATACTGGTTCGTGATGGGAAGATGGGGAAGAAGATGGTCGCGAGATGCAAAAGAGCTTTTGCCGTGGATAGTTCTCGAACTCGAGAAAGCTTGCCGCATTGACCGCGGAGGGGTCATGTGATATCCATCCCCGTGTTTCGCCGCATGCCGAGGAATAACCGATACCACTCCACTGAACAGTAAGCACATTGATGGATGATTGCACACTTCTCGAATGGCAGCATCTGAGCAATGCTTAAATGCTATCTCTTAGAGATCTAGTCGTGAGCTATCACCAAGATCTGCTTTTCGTAGCCATGTCTCAAGATAGCTTCCTCACGATTACTCACCCTCAGCCTGCCTCTCAACCCACCATGCCCTCATCTCCCTGGCTCTCTTCCGCTCACCCTCAGCAAACTCAACCGGCGGGCCCTTCACCTCTTCTCGAACACCACCAGAAGAACCAGGCCTCTTCCTAGTCTCCCGCTCTTGACTACCAAACTCACTAAACCTCCAGACAAGCCAAGCACTTGCATCACCGCTGAGAAGATATGGCCGCCTCTTACGACTCTTTACCGAGAAACCCCTTAGCAAGACCACATCTCCTGGCGATGCGACAGGGAGAGTAGCGTGCCAATGACGATACACTTCGACACGAACCTCTCCAAGCTCATCTGCATCATCTTTGGAAGTAAGTGATTGGTCGGTGATCTTGAAGATGGTGAAGAAGTCCTTTGGTCCTGACTTTGCTCGTTCCGGTGTGCTGGATGCGTCTATGACGAGGGCGATTACGTCGACGGTGTTGTCTACACCGGGCTGGCTTGATGGGTTGAGCTTCTCTTCGATGTTTGAGAGAGGATGATAGTATGACATGGTCGTGGTGAGGCCATTGGATGAGCTTCGTCGGAGAAGATCGCCCTTCTCATCTGGAACATCCGAAGTCTCAACATGAGCAGACTTCTCCTCGGTCTGTTGTCTGGTTGAGCGGCGGGGTGAGAACCAAGCAGAAATGACTTCAGGCACTTGTCCAAGACGGGAAGTGAAAGACTTTCTGGCAGGAGTCATTGCCGGTGTGCTCTTGACCTGTTCGTCTGCTGCTTCCTGGTGTTCGTGCTCAGTTGCAGCTGGCTCCTGCGACACTTGCTTCTTGGCCATCGAAGCTTTCTTCGGAGGCGGGCTGATCTCGTCGACGGACTCTTCATTGGCACGCTTCATTTCCTCCTCGAGCTGTGACTCAGCTTTGGACTTCCGAGACGATTTTCGAGTGGTTGTCTTCCTGGGAGGCGATGCTTCAAATGATGTGAGCAGATCAGCACTCTTCTCAGTGACCTCACTTTCGACAGCTGACTTCCTAGGTGAGCGTCTGACTGGAGTCTTCCTGATTGGACTGAGTAGGTCACTTTCAACTGAGGCCGTTACACTCGGCTGACGGACGGCGGCGTCAGGAGTGCTCAGTCGGGACTCTTCAACAGCCTGATTGAGTGTGCCTTCAGCGCCCTCCTGCGACTGACTTGCTGCTTGCGATTTGCGGGCCGATCGTCTGACGGGCGTCTTACTATCTGCGCCAGATTCAGCTCGGCGACGAGTCTTTTTCGTAGTCAACTTCTTTGTCTCGATAGGTTCCTGCTCTGCAGTCTCTTCGACAACGACCTTCAATCCCTCATTTGTTACCTCCGGTGTCGGCGGAACGAACGATGTAGCTGGAACCTGCGTCTCAAATGGCTGCGACTCCAGGTTGTGCGGACTGTGCGGCTGTTCGATCTGTGTTTGGAATGGCTGTGACTCCAGACGATGTTGCGATTCGTCAGGGGTGATGGGCAGCTCGGGCCGTGGAGTCTCTTGATTTTCAGCGGCGCCCAATTGCGGAGTTTCGTGGACGAAGGACGACGCAGCGATCTGTACCTGCGGATGATCTGCATTAGATGCTGATGACTGTTGAGTGAGCTTCTGCGCCCGAGCGCGCGTAAGCCGTTGAGATCCACTTGCAGAAGCATCATTGGAAAAGCTCACTTGCTTCGAGCTGTCAACAATGCGAGAGATCACGTCTTCTTCGGTTTGTCTTGCCGATTCAACGCCGCGTTCTTTAGGTTCCTCTGCCAAGATCTCTGCTACACTGTCACCGGCGTCGGCCATCTCAACGTCTTCGGGTTGTGCTTCAGGTACCGCGGCCGGCGAGCTAGATCCGATGTCGATTATCTCGGTAATGTCCTTCATCTCGCTGATCGTGGCGGTCGGCTCAACAAGAGTCTGCCCTGTGATAGATGCATCTCCGGTGCTCTGTGAAACGACAGAAGCATCGACCTGGCCCAGTTCTTCTGCGAACGAAGCAAAATCTGGAAGGATTGACTGCAGCGGAACCTGACTATTCTCGTCGACAACATCGTTATCAGAAGCCTGTGAAGCTGCAGTAGCATGTTGTTGACCGTTCTCCATTGCGGAAGACTCCAAAGCCGGTAGACCACCGGCCTGCATCTGTTCTGCGAAAAAGCTTCCCTGGTCTGTTTCTGGCCAAGCCTGATTGTCAAGAGTTTCAGGAGTGAATGGCGCAGCGGGCGACAGCGTCTCAAGGCCTGTAATATCCTCTGAAGGAAGATCTGTTTCCGAAGGTATCACCACAGGTTCTGAGAGCTCTGTCGCTTCTGGAACAGGCACGACTTCAGCATCTTCATCAGCTGATAGCGCATCCGCGTCTTTGTCGTCCGTGAACTCGTTTTCATACGTCACAGAAGGATCATGGCGAGAGTCTAGTTGGTCCTTAGGCTCAGTCTCGTCAACTTCAACATCGCTACTTGAGCCAAGATCGATGATCTCAACCTGAGAAGGTCTCGGCGCTGTACTGGTTGGAGGGGCTGCGACTTTCTGCGATCCAAGCGCGCGGACCGGAGCTGAGCTAGGCGGAGGACCTTCTTGGCGCGGTCGGTCAATGAAAGGATTTTGTTGATGAATGAGCTCTCCTTTGATTTCTTGGTGATCTGGTTGTGGGGCGAGTTCAGCCTGGCTGCGAGGTTCTGGCACTGCTGGCTCTGCAAACTGCTGCGATCTTTCATCGTTACGTTCGGAACCCCGCTCGAGTGATGGTATTTGGTGTTGTTCTATTTCTGCAGATCGCTTGGTATGCACTTCAGTAGTGTTCTGCTCGGTTGGCAAGGTACTTCCAGCACCAAAGCTGCTAGCAAGTGCAGCATCAAGCTGAGACTCATGGACTGTGTGGTCACCGTCATCCCGCGGCGGAGATTGTGCTTCCTTAGCCATTACACTGGCAGGGAGTGAGCTTTCGCTCTGTCTAGAAACAGACTCATCTACTTGCATATTGTCACTTGACAGTGGCTGAACACGGGTAGTCTTCTCAGGTATGGCGATCTGAGTGTCAAAACTTTCTCGTGCGACACTCCCGAACGGAGTAGGTGTTTCGATCACAGGCTGTTTTCGTGCTCTCGATGGCGAGTCAGATGACTGGAGGTCTTGCTGCTGCTGCTGTCTCTCCTTCTCCGGCGAAGGGCTGACCCTGAATCCGAAAAGGCTGCCATAGGTCTTCTTCATAGTTCTGTCCTTTTGCGACTGCGGTGTAGGCCTGGATCCGGGCGGAGATGAGGTCCCATCGAAACCGAAGCCGAAGCCAAAGTTCTTCGGGACTGGCGGCGCTGGAGTTTTGGGGAGCTGGGCCGCAGCAGGTGCCACTTGCGCTGCTGGCTTTTGAGATATCGTTTGAACCTCTTCCTCATCTTCCTCAACTTCGGACTCATCTGACTCTTCTATCACGATAGGGGCCTCCATACTTCGAGTGCCCATGTCAATCATCGCCTCCAAGGCGCTGTCCGCAGCACTATTCTCGATCTCGACATTAGGAGACCTTGAATGTCTTCCAGCCTTGGGCTCACTCTCGTCATCTGCATCGTCTGCCTCATCATAATCGTCAGAGCTTTCTGATGGCTCCTCTCCCATGTCTTCGATGACTTCATCAGCTTCGTCCTCGTGTATAACGTCTTGTTCAGGGGCCTGTCCGCGTGGCACGGGGTTGCCATCTGCGTCAGCAGCAAATCCAGCTCGTGGCCTTTGAGCAAAGTCTCTCTCTTTTACTCCCTCACGCATTCGACGCTGTTCAGCTTCTCTCTGAGCAGCTTGGGTATAGAGTTGCTCCAACTCCTCGTCCTCTTCTGTATCGCTCAGATACTGTGGATGCTGAGACTGTGCTTGCTCAAAAACGCCGGAAGTATCTCTGAAATGATATGACTGCCTGTCTTCGTCCTCGTCGTCATCGCGAATTTCAGTATCAGGTGTAGCTACTGTTTCGCTATCGATGGAATGCTGTACACGGCCTCTGGGAGCTTGACTGAGGGCTGTAGGAAAGCCGCCGGAATCGGTGCTCTGGGAAATATCGATCGCGTCACCAGTGACAACTGGCTGGCCAGACTGAAGCTGCTGACTTTGTCGCGCGAGTGCTGCTATGGTCGGGTTAATTTCCAGCACGGCACTCTCGTCGCTGGTGGTTTCGTGGCTGGTCTTAGCGCTCTGCTGTTGTTGCCTTACCTCGTGCTCTGTCGGCACAGGCTGTGCAGGTCGTGCCACATCTAAAGGAGACTGCTGAGCTTCCGTTGGAAAGGGAGAGGGCAATGGTAAATTATAGCCAGGCACAGGCCGCAGCTTTGGCGTTGAAGGACCGCTCTCTTTCGTGCCATCCACCTGCCGGGCAGGCTCGAGAAATGGATCCTCCGGCATTTGCAGCTTCGGAAGTGGAGGCGGCTGCATTGCTGCTGCACTGCGATCTTGAGAGGTGAACCCAAATAACCTGGACTCTGCGCTGGACTGGGCATCCGACACCTCTGTACGGGAAGTGTTAAGCGAAGCGGTTTCTGCCTGCTGCTGCACCGTCTGCCGTGCGGCCTGACTCCATGCGGTCTCTTCGTAGACGGGGCGATTGTCGATGCCTGCGGGCTGTTGTGCGAGCGCAGCCGCAACCTGCTCCGCCAGATCATCCTCATCCTCATCCTCATCTCTCGTTTCCGGCCCCACAACTTCTTTCTCGACCTCTGGAGGCGGGGCAGTCTTTTCGGGACTCGGCGTCCTGTTCGTGAATCTCCAGTCCCTCACATCGCTGATCCTCTGCTTCTTCTTCGGCCGCCGCTCCTCTTCCTCCAACTCTTTCTCGATCTCTGCCACGGGATCCGACGTGTTCTCTTCTTGCTTGAAGAATAGACTCCCACCTGACAATCTCTGCCTTTTGACGAACGCCGGACTCGAATAAATCGGCGTTAGGCTGAAACCTCCCAACGCAGTCACTCTTGCATTTCTCGCCGGAGTCTCATGCCGCGGCTGCTCCTCTTCTCCCTCCGGAGGTGGAGTACTCTCATTCACCACAATCCGCTGATCGATTTCTTCCGTTGATCCAGCCTTTCTGACGATCTGTAGACCCAGCTCACCACTATAGATCAATTCTCCCTCGACGCTCTTTCCCGGCGTATTGACATTGCTTGCCTCTGCTGCCCAAGTCGCGCCATGGAGCTCCAGCAAAAGCTCATCGCCAATGCTTACTTTGCCCTGTGCTACTGCTGTTGCGCTTGCCCCCGTGAATCGAACACGCACCTGTCCTCTATCATTGCGTAGACGAAAGTCCGGGTCGGCTAGCAGTAATGCGCATTGCTTCGTTGACGAGCTGTACGGCCAGATGAGTGAGATCTTGGCACGAATGCTCTTGCTTGCCGGCGGTGGCGCATCCGGACTCAAGGCCTGTATACTGATAGTTGATTCCGCCATGTTTCCGCCACTCGATTACTATGCGCTACGCTTCATCGCTGTCGTTCAATCATCGTTAGAAAGTAGAGCTCAGCCGTCAATGCTTCTGCTGAGTAGTCCCGAGTCGTGAAAAGCGAGTATTGAGCTTTCTTTAGTCGCGTTGTCGAACACTCATGAAAGGCCGTAGACACGTTAGAAATCCAGCAAACGCCAGCAATTGCGACTCGACGGGCGGGAGACGTTTTGATGCGATGTCCAGTCGCAAGTGCCACACCAAATCACGCGCCTACTTGGTGTGCCGCGGCATACCTTCCCGTGAAGTGAGAGCGATCCATGAAAGCTTATTATTCAGCGGAAATCCGAGACAACTTCAGCAATTCTTTGTTTCGTAACAATACATCTGTAGCATGTTCAAGCATGAGCGGTGAAGCAGCCGCCTTCCCTTTAGCAATACAATTCCGCAGGATCTCTCCACTTCAAAATGCGAGCTCATTTATCCAGCTGCTCAACTCTATACTCTTTCGCAGCCTGAGGACCAAGCATGGATGAGAAACACAGCTTTCATCCAGGACGATCTGGGAGGCATTAGCACTAGGACAAATCATACATGGCGATAGCTCTCACCATATAGGTCTTGATATCCTCCACTCCAATGGGTCGACAATCGGTTCCTTCTTCGCCATTTCATCTCGGGCTCGGCGCAACAGCTGAACTCGATTCAATAGACCCGTGGCATTATCAAAGTCCGCTGTCCCTCTATTGCTCGGAGCTTGCTGTAGGCATCGTACAATGAAGCCTCGAAGACCTACAGTGCGGTAGATCGGACAGACGTCGAAGTCCGCAAGATCTCCGCTAATGGCGAACTCCTTCCAGCCCTTCATTCTGGCAGCAACGTACAAAATTTGGCCCGCAGCCCAGATATCTGAGGGAGACTTTCGGGCCCGCGTCATCTCGTAGAACTTCTCGAGGTGTTCCGCGCAGAAGTGTGCTGGATGGTACACGGCGACGTCTTCTGGCGCGTGAAACGCGAACGTTCCGGGCAGAACCTTCGGGTCTGTTTGACTTGCAAATTTCGCAGTACCAAAATCGCCAATCACGATCTCAGGCATGCCTCCTAGGTACGGCCGCGTCGGATGCCAGCGCAAGAAGATGTTGTCAGGCTTTAGGTCACCATGCACTACCGACTCATGGTCCTCGTCTTGGGTGTACTGGCCAGTCTCTGCATCGTACCGAAGGCCGTGATGAAGGAAGGCGAGACCTCCTCGAATAGCGAAATAATGAGGTGCAGAAGGAAGACCTCCGGAACAGCTTTCTGGCGGTTGGTCCACCAGTAGTCGATCTGGTACTGAAGGTCGCCACCCTTGCAGTTCTCGAACCACAGATTCCACTGACCTGGCTGCTCGTGCTCTTCCTCCGCGATGATGAGATCGATTATATTCGGATGCGGACGTAGACGAAGCAATACCTTTGCTTCGACAGGATACTTGAAGTTTCCAATCACTTCGTCTTCAGCTTTAGTGGCCCCTTCAATCGGTTCGGGATAGTTTGACTTTACTACAAAAGTCGCTTCTATAGTCTTCGAGTCCAGAAGGCGGACTTCGCCGCCGGATGATGCGTCGATGGTCCTGCGAACATCGAATTCATTCGACATTGCGATGTGACGCTGCATCGCACGCTCCTGCTTGAGGCGTCGGAACAGCTCTGGCGTGGTCTTGAGCACTATCACAGGTTCGCGCGACGGCGCAGGGCCCGACATCTTATCGACGGTAATTTGTGAGACTCGGCGAATGAGGCTCAAGGTAAGCATAAAGCTCTTCCGACTGCTGATGCTTGACAGGAATTAGGTGACTGTGGATACGGAAGGCAAGAATTAGCGCGCTGATATAGAAGTGCTACATGGATGCCTGGAGTCCAAGTGAATTTGCGTCGCGAGCTTGTGCTGCGAGCGAAAACTCGCGTGCAGTCCAGTGACCGCACATGGCAGGCTGTTGGCTATTTCGCACATGCTGATCTTCAATGCATTTCATTCTGCAATCAAACGCCGCAACCATGCTGCCACGCCAGTCGTAGAGACACTCGTCAAGGTCTCTTGGCAGACGAATCTGCAGGAAGCTCATGAGTGCCACTGCTTGTAAGATCCTCGCCATGCATCTCCTGCGGAACCTTTGGGGTAGCGTCCATCTCCCCGTAGGTATACTGAGGTGCCGGCTGATTGACAACACCAGAACTTCGATGCTGATATTGATGCTGCGGCTGCGGCTGCTGCTCCCGGTATTGTTACTTTGCGACTGGCGGTTGGTCCTCCTGCTTGATCTCACTCGTCCCAATATGCTCTGGCTTTTGACTCCTTGATCTCCTACAGAAGAAGAACGCCGCACCAAGAAGAATCAAGGCACCCAGCGCCACTCCTACTCCAATACCTGCTTGAACACCAGTCGAAAGCCCACCACCACCACCACCACCACCACCACCAACACTACGAGAGTTCTGCCCACCAGCGGTAGCACCCGCCCCCGAACCACCACTACTCGTCTCCGTAGCTAGGGCCGCTCTATCCGAAATCTGCCACCGAATTTCGATCATTGGATTCCGAAGGTCAAAAGCATTCACCGCTCCCGTAGTCAAACTCCCATACGCCGCAGTCCAGCTCGTCGTAATCGGCAACGTCGGCGTCGTCAAACTCACAATCATCCCAGAAGAACAAGTCTCCACAGTGAACGAATCGTAAACACCCGCTTGGCTGTAACAACTTTGTCGTGCCCAGGGTGCCGGTGTACAGATATAACCGCTTGGACAACACCCGAAAGCAGTTTCGCCAGCGGACATGTAGAAAGCTTGTTGCCAACCAGATGCGCCGCCTGCGGTGGCGGAACAGCGGACACGTAGCCTGAGGGACAAATAAGCCGGGAGAGTAGAAGCCCCTGTGATCAACAGATAAGTCACCGAGTCTGGACTGGAGACGGATCTATTTACCACCCAGTAGAAGCTGTATTCAATTCCGCAGCACCTGAGGAAGTCGGAAGCCAGCATGAGCTGACGTCAAAGAGTGTGAAGCCCGTGTTGGAGCCATCGCAAGTTTGTGCCTAGCACAAGTCGTCAGCGACAGGATAACGTCCAAGAGTCTTGTGCGTGTACGTACTCCAAATGCGGTCCATTTGCCAACATTAGCATAGTCGCCTTGCGCTGTAGCGATTCGACATGATGGATATGGGGTGAAGGTTGTGGTTGGGAGACCGAGGACCTGAATGGCGAGTGTCTGTCAGTGTTCGATCTTCAGTCAGTACTTGAAGGTGTGTTGCTCACGGTTCTGCCAGCTGTGGTGGCTGACATTGCGAGAGTGTTACCAGGTGAAGTCACGAAACAGTTCTGCGCGAAGCGAGGTAACGAAATGTTTCCTACCACCACTTGCGGTTTTCAGCTCGGCACAGGAGAGTTTCCTCAGACTAATTATCTATTGCGAAAGGTGTGCTTAGTGGACCTTCCATCCATTTGAGGCAGTGTTGCGTTGCGCGCTGTCTGAATCGGGATTAGTCCAGCCTTGTTTTGCATAAGGTCGCGCGTTGGTGGGAAGATAGATGTTCCGTTGGCCCCCAATGCCAGGAGCGGAGGAAGCTGTTTCTGGTGGTGCTTCGATGATTGTTCGGCACATGCTTCGTACCTGTTGAAGTGGAACTCTATACACGTATGCTGTACTTTAGCCTTTGAATGAATGTCACGATGTCCAATTCTTCTACTCGACCTGGCCACTGGCCCAGAAAATGAAGCTTTGGCGCAAATCGGCCAGCATGGCCTTGTCATGGGCAGAGACGATGCTGCCGTCCTGCATGTCCGGTTGGGTTCGGGGAGGCTCGTATATAGTCCTCCTAGCGGAGTGAGTTCTTGTTCGGCTCACACAAGGCTGTACTCGACCTTCATACTACGCGCGATGTAGGTCGAAGTTTCCCCGCGTTGCTGTGCGCATAGCGACAAGACGAAACGATCGCTCTTGCTATCGTGGGTCGTGGAGTACTCCCAGGACTTACGTTCGGGATCCTTCCAAATTCATCCCAGTCGCAGGGTGGTCCGGAACTCCATTAAGACGCTGGATTGAAGGCATCAAGATGTAGGGCTGGCTGGCTCAATACAGGCGGCCGTGAGGTCTTGTCTTAGTCTACGTTGCGTCTCTCTCCGCTCTTGCATCTCGCCTATGATGCTCCGCTCATCATCTGATTGCCTCAACAGAAGCTTGTCATTGGAGCATATGTGTCGCTTTCTTCAAGGAGTGAGTACTTCATTGGCTCTCACAAAGCTTGCTTCGGGACTTGTGATGTCAGCATCGAGGTTTGGCTCTTCTCTTGATGCCACCCAGAGGGTGATATGATCGAAGCAATGCTACTAAAATCGTCACTTGTGAGGGACTGTCATTTCTCACCTTGGTTCTCTTCCACTTCCGCATCACCTCGTCACCGCACTGCTTCTCCAGTGATTTGCCCAGCAAGACCTTGCGTTACAACATGTCTACAGCTCTTTCAGCGGAGTGAGGCTTGTCCGGCTCACAAGGCATGCCTTCAGACATGTGATTTTTGCTTCAATGCCTGAGAATCTTCTCTCCACGCTGCGCGCAAGGTGACCTGTTTGAAGCGTCGCTCTCAATAGAATCACTAGTAATGTCATGTGCAGACATACAATGTGCGTCCTTCCGTTGCAGCATCACGACTGTAATGGCACGTTTCTCACGTGAGCGCCTCGACAGTGTACATCGTGTGCGGGCTAAGACGATTATGTGAGGAAGTCGTCTGCGTTCACCTTTCTCTTCGCTCAGATATATCCTTACCTGCTCGTGCTACCAGAAATGAACTCATATGCTGGGTCGTCACGTACCAGAGAGAGAGATTCCGTGCTCTTCTGAGCCCTGTGCTCGGAGTAGGGATCTGGAAGCCTCCACTCGATCGTTTCCAGCGTTAACTGCTCCGCCATCTCATCCCTCGTCTTCCTGATCTCGGGCAAAATCTCGTTCAACAAGCCTAGCGTTCCAAAATTCGCCATCGCTCTTCCTCTGGGATCCAGCTGCAAAAATCCTTCAAGCAAATGCCAGACCGCTTCCATCCTCTCGTCCTCGCTTCTAATGCGCAACCACCTCGGGTCTCTGCCTGATTTCCACCTCTGGTTCTCAGTGTCGGCAAGGAGATCGTGCACTACCATGCCAGCCGCATATATGTCTGAAGGAGTTTGGCGATGCTCGGAGACCTTGCGGCCCATGCCTGTCCTCTCCCATACTGCTCGATCTTCTGGCGCCCACGAAGTATGAGTGCCTGCACCTACTTTGGGGTTGTCGCCGACCGCTTTCGCCACACCAAAGTCTCCAAGCACGATTTCCGGCATGCCACCAATCGAGCGAGAGGGATGCCAGCGGAGGAAAATGTTCTCTTGTTTGACATCGCCGTGTACAATTTGTCGATGTTGGCCATCTTGGGTATAGCTGTCGACATCGCAGTGGCGAAGACCGTGGTGAATGTAAGCGAGGGCGTCGAACAGCTGGGTCGTGACGTGGAGGACGAAGAGAAATGGGACTCGTTGCTCGATCCTGTACCACCAGTCCCATTGGTCAAACAGGTCGCCGCCTGAGCAGTGCTCCGTCCAGAGGAAGTAGCGACCTTCGGTTGTGGGGTCCTCGCCACAGCTGAACATGCGCATGATGTTGGGATGCGGCTTCAGCTTGCTCAGAAGGATCTTGGCCTCGTTGGGATACTTGAAGTCGCGATCGCGGTCTCTGGGATGGTAGGTTCGCGTACTGATCTGCCTGGCGTGGACATGCTTTATGACCAATTTGTGATGTGTAGTGTTAGATGCCATGACGGAGACTTGGCCCTCGCTCGACTCGGGTATGATAATTTCTTTGAACCATATGTGCGACCTCCGCAGCCTCTGTAGTGCACGATTCTCTGCCTTGAACTCGCCAAATATTTTGGGGTTTGTCTTACCTTTGAATTCGAAGGCCGCGGCCATGTTTGTGTTCTTGTAGTCAGGTGTCCTCTAAGGTACTGTGCGGTGGACTAGGTGCTAAGTCGAGCGTCTGTTGTAACAAGGAAAGCTCGAAATCAAACCTAAGCAGAGGTGAGAAGTGCATTGTGAGGTTGACAGGCTCGTGACAATTGTGGCCGTTGTCGAAGTCCGTGCTCGCGCAGACCTCAAACTTCACATGCGGAGCATCGCTATGCTGGCCATCATGTTGGGTTTGCTTGACGAATTATGAGTGCATGAGACTTGATGATAATCTCGACACATCGTCGCGAATTGCTGGCACCCTGGATCGATCGTTTAGCCTCTGCTGTATCGGCGTCACTGCTTGTCAATTGTATGGGCGGCCACGAGGGGCTCGTTCATATTCGTGAGTGCGCGTTTGCTGTCTCAGAGATTTGCGTATAGCACACATTACCGCAGATCGTGCGAGGCTCAGCTATCGCAGTGGCATGGTCGCTTTGAGTAGTAGCCGCGTGTGAAAGCATCTCGTGCTCTCCTTCGAAGGGATCCTCGGGCTGAGAGTCAGACGAACAGGACAGGCCCATGCAAAATACAATGCTGGCGAGTTTTGACAGCAGTACATGTGCTGTAGCCTTCACAGACAGTGCCAGCCCTTACGCATCGAGGGCCCAGGCAGGAGCCTCCGTCTTCCTTGACGAGTCGCTGTGAGGAATATGGCGGTTTCATTACATTCCGTCAGTGGCCTGGTCGAGTAACGTCACGCGTCCTTGACTGTGTCGCCCTCTGCAAGTGGATTCGTCTTGTCATGATCGGAAGATGTTCATGGTACCACGCTGTCGAGAACTCTGGAGCGCGATCTCTCCAGCTACGGAATTTGCGATGCTAGTCTTTAGCTGAGTGATATCGGCGCGTCCGCGATCCTAAGCAGGTTGCATAGTCGACAGATGGCGCAGCTGTCCAACAGCAAATCGAGCATATCTTTGCTCAGCCGCATGTTGATGGGAGAAGAGTACAAAGTAGTCGAAGTGCGTGTCGAAGAGGCTTTCACGCTGCTGACCAAGATGACACTAGTACCGAAAGACTCTAGCGCAAAGCTTAGCGTGGCAGCTGTTGCTCTTCACGATTCCTTGCTTCACGGAATGTCATCAGATCACCTTCCATTCCTCAACGTGTCTGCTTCATCACAGATGCGCTCACCAACTCATTTCGGATCAAGTTCGTGCTGGTCTGGTGACAGCTTGAAGATGGTTAACTGAGCAAGTCCGCCAAAATTAGATTGGCTTTAAGCCTCAAATCAAGCTTTCGACCCATCTCGACTTCAGCCTCCACAACCACTTGCTCCGTAGGCTGGACGCCGCAGTCAGGAGCCGTTGACTGTGATTTTATTGCCTCACTATCCGAGAGCTCCAGGCGAAATGGTCAAAGCAAAACTCAGTACCTGTTGGACCCGATGTTGCCCTCCTATATGAGGGACCTGGGCCACCTTGGGGTGAAAGTACTCCCATACTGATCACCTCCCCAGCAAGAATGCGGAATCTCATCACAGCAGCGGCCCTCATTATTGCAGTAGACGCGACAAACGTGTCATACTGGCAGCCAACAGCCGGAACGCCATGGCAGATCATCTTGTCACAGAATCTGCCCACACAATGTCCTGCCGGTGTCAACGCGATAGACGGAGATCTGGAAGCCAACGACGCGTCAACGTGGAGTAGCCTCAAAGCCTCTGGCTGCAAGACCATATGCTACTTTTCTGCTGGATCATATGAGAATTGGCGCCAAGACGCCGATCAATTCAACAACAGCACTGATCTAGGTGCACCTCTGGACGGATGGCCAGGCGAATGGTGGCTCAACACGAAATCTGCAAATGTCCGGCGTATCATGCAACAGCGTCTCGATACTGCTGTCAAGAAGGGCTGCGACGGTGTCGATCCAGACAACATAGACGCCTACGAAAATGATGGCGGCGGACTTGGCCTCACACAGGATGATGCGATCGACTATATCAACTTCCTGTCTGGCGAAGCTCACAAGCGTGGGCTCGCTATGGGGCTCAAGAACGGAGGTGCTATCGTCAGCAGCGTGCTCAACGTTACCGACTACGAAGTCAATGAGCAATGTCAGGACTATGATGAATGCGACACAGTGCGTCCCTTCATCAATGCCAATAAGCCAGTCTTCGGGATTGAGTACACCAAGAAGGAGAACACTATCCCAGATCAGAAAACCATCGATCAGATCTGCGACAACGACTCAGCAACGGGCTTCTCGACCCTCATTAAGCACATGAACCTCAATGATTGGAAGATCTCATGCAATATTACGGCAGCGGCCAATTCGACGAGCAGTTCGCCAGCAGCGACTCAGACGGCGGACTCTGGTGCCAGCATCCGGCATATGGCTGCCGGTGCTCTATTGCTATGGTCTGCTGGCGTGCTCAAACTTCTGATGTAATTGTAGATACCCCAAATGCTACTGCCTGCTTTTTGGCCTCGCGTTTTGAACAGTCTGCCAACAGAACGTCACGCCCGAATTTCGTCGCTATGCCATTGCGGTTCATAAGTTCAGGTAGTCTCTCTGTTGATGTGCTCGCGCGAATTTTGGTACCTTTCCTGATTAAAGGAGCGACAATCAACTGGCTTAAGCGGAAGAGCAAAGTCCGATCCGGAATGCCTTTATCTCTCGACACAAAGTCGTTCTGCTTTGGGCTCAGCATCAACTTGCTTACAGCCCTGCCCGCGCACAGGCATCATCAAAGGTATGAACCGCAAAGGTCAGGGCCCAACAGAGCTACTCAGAGATCCTATTGATGATGCTCACTCTTAGCAAGCAAAGCAGATGCGGGGAATCAGCACCATCATTCACTTACTCGAGTCTCGGAAACTAGCGTCGGTCCGCGTGAATTGGTCCATGCTTCCCGTCTTTCTTCTCGCTAGCGCCGTTTGCTCTGCAGCTGCAGCATTTAAATCCACACTCCAACTCCGACCTGCAACTTACAGCACCCCCAACCTTTCAACAGACACCTCAACCGCCGACACTACAAACCCCTTACCTATCCTTCCCTACACCATTTCCATCAGATCTCGTACTCAAGACCAGCTACCATGTATAGCAGCAACACCGACACAAGCGCTCAGCGCCAGCAAGCCTTCTGCAAGCACTGCAAGAAGTTCGCTACTCACTGTGAGGCGTGGTGCAACAAGAACCCGGCCGGCCGCTTCTTCAACAAGCCAATCGACCAGATCTACACCAAGCCCAAGAAGTCCGACATTGTCACCTGTAGAGAGTATGGAGGCCAACGCATGCGCCGTGCTCAAAACTCCGATGTCACCAGCAGGTAAGTTCGGCGATGGAGTCAAGAAATGTTCTGAGATACTGACTTGGTCAAGCCTCGCCGCCACTCCCTCGACAATTGCGCCAACTAAGTCTCTGGCCACGACGTCGGAGGATCGTAAGCTATCCGACTACGAGCTTGGCTATTCAGCTGGCTACGCCGCCGGCTTTGCTGCTGCAAAGACCGTCGTCGTCAACGCTGAGGGTCCAGACCAAGTCAAGCCAGACGAGCTCTTGAAAGAGCCAGAGTACGTGTGTCGATCAGTGCAGCAGGCCGACCTCGCTAACTTTTTTAGGCGGACTTCATCCTGCCGCCTCCCAAATCCTGCTCCAGCATCAGAAGCCGCCGTCGCGAAGAAGTGGGACGACTTTGGCAAAGCCGAGTCTGCACGTATCGCCAGCTTCAAGACTCCAGAGAGTTACGAGAAGCAGAAGGCCTACTTCGCTGAGGTTAATGCCAAGGAAAAGGCCAGTCCTACTCCAGTCTCATACAACGAGAAGTTCACTCAGACCTTCGGCTGGAAGGGCGAAGTGGGCGGTCCGCGAGACCGCAAGCCACCACAGTCTGCCGCGCTTCTTTGGAACCCTGCTGCCCTGCCAAACGCAACTAATCCCGCTGCCAACGGACCACGACCACGTCGCCTGGCAGTGCCGCCGCACCTTCGGAAGGCCAAGCTTTGAGCAGCCTATTCCTGGTCCGCACACCATGCTCCGCCTCATCGGAGCGTTCATTACATAGTCAACACTGCGCGGACTCGTTGCTCATATCTCAGGCGTCTGTTGCTGCTCTCCGAAGGAAATGGTGACCCATGAAAGGGAGAGGATCATCGAGAAGTCCAGCAGCGGGCCTCTTAGTGTGCCCGAGACGTGGCGCTGCGAAGACACATGATGAACCAATGCCTAGCATAGATAGTCAATGAAGCAATATTCCACAATGAACCATTTCTCCACTTCCACATCTGATGACGCGACTAGTCTTGTGATCCATACCACCAGGAGCTTTCGTACTCGTTGCAGTGATGTGAGACACAAAGGCAAGCGCGTGAATTGTGCATGAACTTCACCTCTCTCGGCGCTAGTGGAAGCTTCCGTCGATGCCGCTCCACAAAGCCTTCGCGTGTGATCTCAAACATTCGGCGCTGCGACACGAACTTGTCAACATCACACCCTCATCTCATGTCTCTGAACAGCCGATCAGCACGAATCAAAACAGGATAATTCGCTTGCCGCATCAAAACCATGGACATGAAGTCGCCCAAAATGACTGCGGAGGAAGAATTCGATATGTTTGATTTCGGTGAGACCGCGGATCTGAGCGTCGTCTTCTCCTCTTCCGACTCAACATCATCGCCGCCTACGTCGTCGCCACCAACATCAGCTCCCGCCGAATCAGAGGATGAGTTGAGAGCAGAAGCCATCAGATGGAAGCGATTATACGAGGAGAATTGCAAGGAGCTAGACATTGTCGCAAAGGAACTCGATGAGGCACTCGAACAGAACGAAGCTTTGAAGCTTCAGCTCGAAGCCTTCAAAAGGACATTCCCCGGAAAAAGCTCACCCAGCGACGAGAAGACAATGCCTCATCCTTCCAATCAGAAGGCACACGACGAGGCACACGACGAGGCACAAGATCGAGGATTGGCGGCGGAGGAGGCGACTCGAAAGGCTGAGAAGAAAGAAGATCCGCAGAGACCATTTAAGCGTCCTTCGCCACGCAGCTACGCTCGTCCGCACAAGGAAGACAGCGGTCTTGTTTCGACATCTGCGACCACGAATGCCTTTGGCCAGAAGCGAAAGCATGAAGATGATGAATACAGTGATGAGCCAGCAACCAAGCGACCAGCTCACCTAGGCCAGAACAGCTTCTCTAGCTCCGGAAACATGTGGTCCAAGCCTACGACCTTCAGCCCATTCGTTGGGCCAAAAGCATCGGGGCCTGACCGAGCGACTGGAACATTGCTCTCTGAAGTGCCTCGCACAGCCCTCGGAGGCGACCCACGATGCTTTGCGAAGCAAGGCATTTTCGGAGTTCCATCGCCTTTGTCGACCTCAGGAGCTGCGCAGAGGTGGCCTCAGACTGCATCATCTCTACCAGAATCAAGCAAGCACTTCGATGGTACAGGAGTCACAACGATGTTCTGTCAAGACTTCGACGCAGCTAAGCTTTCCGCTGTCTCTGGCTCGCAGTCGCCTGGTGATGGTGGAGGGACGGTAGCGCGCTCACCGGAGAGTGCACAAGTGAAGCCAGCGGCAGCTGAACAGTGCTCCGGAAACGCGACCACTTCCAAGCCAACCAAATCTCAACCGGTCTTTGGGAAGCCATCGCCGTTCCAGAAGAGCCAGAAGCCAAGTAATGGTATGACAAGTGGACGGTTCAGCGAGTATTCGCAAGGATCTGGTTTCGTATTCAAGGAGATCGCTACTTCACCTTTCGGAACTGGCGCCGCCTTCGAACTCGCGAAGAATTCATCGGCATTCCATTCAAAGCTGAGCAGCTCAAATGCCCGACCGTCATCGGAAGCGCCCACGCCTTCTAGGCCAGTGAACGGTCCAGCATATGTGGCAGCTTGTCGAGCATGGCTTAAGGATGCTAAGAAGCGCATCGAAGACAAGACCGTAATTGACTTGTTTCCGCCTCACCCTGTGCATGACTGCAAGCGTCTCGGTCTTCAGAAGCATGGCCATGATTGCGACAGGAAGAAAGCGAAGCTGGGATCAAAATTCGACGATATCTCGCATCAGCTTCAGCAAGTCTTCGACACTCTCGCATCATCTGAATCTCCACGAGACAGAGCGAAGTGGTTGAAGAATGAATGGGATATCTGGGATTCCCATAAATTTGCGGGGCACACCGGACCGGCTGAGCTCAAGGAGCAGCTGGTAGAGGGAGTTGACGATATCTCCAGTGCTATTGGATCTGTTCTGGCCGCATGCAGGTCATCATAGCCGACTCATTGACACGATATCCAGCACAAAACTGGAGAGACTATTCGGGTTTGTCTTTTGGCGTTTGGTTTTTGAAGTTTGACGTGGGGGATCGATTGTGTTCAAGGACGGAAATGGCAGCAATCTAGAAATTGTACCGGGGTTTGGCGTGGCTGGCAACCGAACATGACTGCGCTCCGCACCTATCGCGTCCTTATGGATTGATAGGTGTGGTGCTTTGAAGCTCCTTCCGCGCCCTTATGGGTGGGTTGGCGACGCTGCAGAGATATTCCGCCCGGTGACGACAAGATAGCAACAGTGATATCGAGCTGTATACCGACAAAGAAGAGTTACAGAAGGCCGCTGCTCCTCTGGCAGTGAACAGCTTTGACTCCTGGCTCTTGCCGGTTGAGTTGGCTCAGTGTCTGATAAGCTGTAGCTTCCACAGTCGATTCCTGCTACGGGTCCTCTCTCATGCTCAGTTCCATGTCTTATCATTCCTTCGTCCACGGTCCATAAGTCCCGCCTCTTTCAAGCATTCGATGCATTGCTGTCAGTCGATCTGGGGTGGCGCAGTACGGCAAGCTGTCGAACAGGATCTGCCGATGCAGGATAGACATTTGATTCCGAGGTCGCAGGGCAGAATCCAGGATATATTACCTTGACGGATGGTGTGCTCATGGAGAGCATGTAGTAGAAGGGGCTGAAGGTCGACGCCAAGGTTCACTCATTCTGCCGAACTCGGACCGCGCTCCTCTCTGTTGCCTGCTCTTTCCACCGTGTCCGTACAGCGACCAACCGACATTGTACGGCACTTTCGGTGGGATGGAAGTCCGTATACGTCGCGACGAAGCATGGTAATACCGCATACGCACGAAATGGCAGACTTCATCGCATTCGCATCGTCCTGCCATTGGTTGCGATCTCCAAGCCGTCGAGCTCCACATGGCTCACACTGGCGCAAGAGGCGGAGCAGAGCTGAAGGCTAAGTACAACTCTCATATATTGAGCCTGAAAGTCAGTGGCAGAGCACGCGAGCAACACTTTCTTCCTGTGAAAAAGGATCAAAATGGATAGCAAAACGCAGCATCTGCAGACGACAAGCACCGATGACGAGGTCTTATCTCAGGCACCGACTTCCAGGAGGACTTCGGTCACGAGCCTATCTTCGGACGAGACTGCCCCGCCAGCATATCAAGATGTCGTAGATGAGTCTGCTCCAAAGTACGCGGCAGAAGCTGGCTTTCCGCACAAATTCAACCTCTATTACAACAAAACATCTTGGAAGACCTCAACCTGGACAATCGGCGAACATCGGAACCAGCCCATATATGCTCTTGTGCTCAAGACGGGATGGAAGGGCACAACTCTGTCACTTCATCGAGGATTGTCTGGAGATAGTCCTGCTCTGGCTGAGGTAAACAGCAAGAGCACCTGGAGCATTCATCATGTGCTATCTCTCCCAGGACATGACATACACGAGGAGATTCACACAAGTTTGAAGTGGAAGACTCAAATCTATGCGTTCACGGCTGTCGTCATGCATGGTGAGAAGCCTGTGCCTGAGCGTTTCGAGTGGCGACAATCGCACGGGCAAGAAGTCAAATTACTGTCTAACCATGCCTGGGGATGGAAACTTGTACGTCTCGACTCTGACGTTAGCAATCAATCTGATATCACCCCTGAAGTGTCCGACAAAGGCAAAAAGCGCGACCTTGGCGAAACAAGCGATGGCAAAGAAGTCGTGGCTGTGTGGGCAGATAATATGAAGTGGAGCAAGACCAAGATGCTTCGGTTTGAATTTCTGGGCAGCGCCAAAGAGTCAAGTATGGGCGAGATCTTCGAAATCATGGCTGTCTCAACTGGTATGAGAATCTGGCAGATCATGAGGACCGGCACGACTGGCGGCGGTGGAGCAAAGACGGCAAGCATAGCTGCAAACACGGCAGCATCTACCTCAGCATCCGCGTCCGCGAGCAGCTGATAAGCAGCGCTTTCAATCCGTTGTGATAAAGTCATTGTGAGCAAAGTTTTGCATGGCTCACACGACAAACTTGCAGCTGCCATAAGGCGACCAAGTCCGATGCTGCAAAGATGCGCCTTGCATTGTTTCAATTACGGCCAGGCTCAGCAAGGAAATGGTCGCAGCACTTGTGATCGAGAGTGCCAGCACAGTCTGCTGCTCTCCGAATCTACGGGAATAGGGCCGATGGAAGTGCCCGGGCTGCATGCACGCATTCGAGGCACTAATCGCAACCATGACCTGGTCACTGGTGCTCGACATCGCTCTGCATCTTCAGTGCTGCTCTTTGAAGCCAATAAAGGTCTGCATTTCCATACTGTAACAGTGAGAAAAAATCTGCCTATCTCGATCTAATCTCGTAGGCCTGAATCTGGGCTTTGAATTGTGACCTAGCAGCGAATCAGGCACTTTGAGAAAAACGGATAGTTGCCGCATGCTCACGTTGGCAGTCTCCCGGCAGAGATACGCCGAGTCTTTGCATGTCCGCCGATTGTGCTATGCGCGTATTCTGGTTTTGGGTATGACCCACGACGGCAAGCTGCATCAAGTCCGCACACATATTGATTGTCTTGGTATGGCACCTCATGACCCAGCTACACAACCGTTTGGTGATAGATGGATCTCAGCTATAGTGATGCGACAACTCGGTCACCGCATCCAGCCTTTGGCCGCGCAAGAATGTCTCAGACGTCCTTGAGCCAAGGGATTGCAAGCGGCAATTTTGGTACCTGCATGAACACATACCGGCACACGGCATTATTCGGTACTGCCCTTGCACATTCTGTCAACCATGTCGTTGACTGTCACAACTTGAGCACACAATGCGACAGAGACACACAAACCGATCATCCGCTCTGTCACATACACGCGATCAATCATCAACAGAAATCTTCCTTGCGGTGCAAACAAGCCACCGCAATTTGAATGTAAAGCATGATGCGCTCCGCCGCTTTGCAAGCGCAGGAGACGCCGAAAAATGAAGATGCGGGCGAGTGTGTCACAAAGATACGGTCGTACAAACGCGGGCACCCAACGGGACGGTGCAGATGCCAGCTTGGAGACACATCTTTTGGGATTTGAGTACTTCTAGAACCAAGTCGCACTTGACGACCAAGACACTCACGGAATGCTACAAAGTATTTGTGCCTGTCGTCCGTACCACTTTGGCTTGCATTATACAAGATGCGTGATGTGTTCGAGAGCGTGTGGATACCTCCTGCGTTCAGTGGCCTGCTTGGCTTGCTGCAGTCTGGCGGGCTTGCTGGTCATATCAGGTCGACTTCGCCGTGCACAGCACCTTGGTGACAGCAGCAGCTCTCTTCACTCATCCTTTGCTGACCATGGCGATTATCTTCCGAAGGGGCGTTGCGACAGCGCTGCTCGCAGGCCTGGTAGCTTCGACTCCATTAGCAGACATTGAAGCACGATCGCCTCCAAACACTACTTCGAGCTATCCGACTCCTGCTTCATATCCTCCAACATATTCTTCCTCCGCTGCAGCTAAAGGTTCATACAAGACGGCCCTATACTTTCCGAATTGGGACATCTACGGCAGAAATTATCAGCCAGCCAATCTTCCTGTCGATCGTCTCACTCACGTGCTCTATGCCTTCGCCAATGTACGCCCTGATACCGGTGAAGTCTACCTCAGCGACACATACGCCGACCTGGAAAAGCACTATTCCAACGACTCATGGAACGATGTCGGCAACAATGTATATGGCTGTGTGAAGCAGTTGTACCTGTTGAAAAAGCAGAACCGACATATGAAAGTCATTTTGAGCATCGGAGGCTGGTCATACAGTAACAACTTTGTAGTAAGTTGAGGCCAGATCTTATATGCTTCAAAGCTAACTTGTCTGCTAGGGAGCCGCTGCCACTGCGACAAATCGCCAGAGCTTCGCAAGCACTGCTGTCAAGTTCCTGATGGACCTTGGCTTCGATGGTCTAGATATTGATTGGGAGTACCCACAAAATAGCAACCAAGCTAGCGACTGGGTTGCCCTTCTCAAGGCTACTCGTGAAGCTCTGGACGCATATGCCGCCACGCTGCCGAACAATCCTCATTTCCTGCTTACCGTCGCCTGTCCTGCAGGACCATCCAACTATGAAAAACTAGACATCCCAGGCATGGATCAATACCTCGATTTCTGGAATCTCATGGCCTATGATTTCTCCGGCTCCTTCTCCACCGTCGCAGCTCATGGATCAAACTTGTATTCCTCAACCCTCAACACAAACTCGACCCCCTTCTCCGCCGACGCCGCAGTCCAATACTACCTCTCCCACGGCGTCAACCCTCGCAAACTCCTCCTCGGCATGCCTCTCTACGGCCACCAATTCGTCGGGACCCAGGGCCCAGGTCTGCCATACACCGGTATCGGACTCGGATCCTGGGAAGACGGAATCTGGGACTACAAAGCCCTTCCCCAGACCGGAGCCGATGTGCACTACGACAGTGTCATCGGTGCTAGCTGGAGTTATGATACGAACACCCAGACAATGATCTCCTATGATACTCCCGAGATGGCTGAGCAGAAATTACAATACATCTATCAGAACAATCTTGGAGGCGCTATGTGGTGGGAGGCGAACGGGGATAAGAACACGACGACTGAGAGCTTGGTTGATATTACGGTCGGAGGGTTTTCGAAGTTGGATGGGAGTAAGAATGTGTTGAATTATCCTAATAGTCAGTATGATAATTTGAGGGCTGGGATGCCGAATTCGTTTGTGTCGTACTCTTGAGAGGATGAGCGTGAGTGTGTGGGTTGAGGGGAATACATATACGGCTGTCGTGCGCAAGGACTGCATAGCATAGTTAATCGAGCATCTTATGGCTTTTGAATGTTCACTCTCGAGTAACGACGGCTCAAGCTGACGCGATGAACCCGAAAGGACTTCGCATATGTTCATGTTCTATCTGAAGGATCGTTACTTAGACACCTGCATCCCTACCAACCATTCTCGATGTATCCTCCCAAAAAACCCATATCCAAAGCCGTCACATCATCTCATATCACTTCTCAACACAGATGATCTAGTTCCAATCATCCGGACCATCACCATCAGGCCCATCACCATCCGGTCCCCCACCACGCGGTCCCCCACCACGCGGTCCACCACGACCCCTTCCACGCCCAGGCCTTGGTGGCTCCGGACGATCATCATCCTCGTCATCATCTCTATCGTATCGCTCTGGACGATCATCGTCGCGATCATCATCCCTATCATATCTATCAGGACGATCCTCATCATCACGATCACGCGCTTTGAGCTTCTTGTCGCGATCATTGATCCAATCGCTAATACGGTTGCGCCACTCGTCCCAGTCGTCATTATCGCGGTCACGGACTCTGAGTCTCTTGTCCCAGTCTTTTATGTCGAAGTCGTCGCGATCTCCGCCGCCATGGCCGTGTTTCTTGCCTTTGGCTTCGCGGGCTTGGATTTCTGTTCCTGGTGTTGGAGCGGCTAAGGTGCCCTGAAGTGCCATTGAGGCGAGGAGGGCAGTGATGTATTTGATTTGCATCTTGTCGGTGGATGTTTCTGAGTTGTGCTTATTGCGTTGTTTGTTTGATGTCGAGGTGATCTTCGACAACAGATCGCTTTCTTATATGCTGCCGTTCATGCTCTGCCTTGGCATAGATCTCCTCGAACCATCCCAGTGATTTCATGCTGCGCACCGTTTCGTAGACGCGGCTTCTTGGCTCTTCTCGATCGATATGAAACACGAAAACATGGTTGCCGTTCTTGTGCTATAAGCAATTAGGAAGCATAGAAGCTGCAATGAGTGTTCGGCGGGGCTTGTCCAAGGAAGAAGCTTGAAGCCACGTCTGGGGACAAACCTTGTCTTGCTGAAGGCCAAGCCACATCTTACCAGTTTTCGACGTCTCACCATCTAGGCAAAGAATGCTTCATGCTCGTCAGACATGGCTGAGCGAGTGTACAGCTACTCTGTGACAATGCCAATGCGGCACGTCATGCGAAGCTACGCAAGCCTCTCTCTGGCTGTTAGCTAATGCCATGCTCTTCGACGTCGCCGAACCTATAGAGTCGCGAGGAGCGAGGAGACGATCGACCCTATGTGCTGGTGCTGATGTATGCGTTCTATTTTTGTGACAATGTGCTTCGTCCTCGATGTTATTCGTGATGCGGTCGTGAGGAAG
The DNA here is from genome assembly GCA_013365205.1 of Pseudocercospora cruenta. Classification (NCBI taxonomy): domain Eukaryota; kingdom Fungi; phylum Ascomycota; class Dothideomycetes; order Mycosphaerellales; family Mycosphaerellaceae; genus Pseudocercospora; species Pseudocercospora cruenta. The sequence goes on from JAASFE010005524.1 coordinate 92,407, forward strand.
GTATGCGTAGTAGGCGGAGGACGATTCACCTAGGCACGCTAGCGCATTTACAGTGATCGCGATGCCCACTCCTACAGCTCCGAGGTAGACTTTAGCTACGGTCAAAGTCCTGAGAGCGTTTGTGTCGAGTGACGGTGCCAGACGCTTATAAGTCTCAACGCAGCCGGCGCGAGTACATAGAGTACAACCTCAATACAAGTCATCGTCGGCTCTGTGCTGGTCAGTCTGACACAAGCAGCACAGCCGCGGAGCAGGCTACTCTCCCATACCGAACAAATCGTTCGTGGTTTGATGCTGTTCCGCCTCATTCTCCCACAGCTGCTTTCCCGTAATCCTGAATCTTAGGAGCAGCTCTTTGTGCCTGGAGTCTCAAGCTAGCTAGCTCTTGCTGTTCTGTAGAGGACATATCGCTGGAGTAGAGGCGGCAGTAATGCTTTTTTCGTGACTGGCGGGTATCAGACATCGGTACTACACGGTCAGCGTGTAGACAATTTGTTGGTCGCGGTAGAGGACGTGAACGCTTCAGAGTTCAGACCCTCGAAAAGCCATCGGAGTTTCGGCAGAACCTTGTTCCGCCCTTGGTCCCTCGCTCCTGCATTCTCTTGCAGCTTAGAAACAAATCTCAAGGCTTTCTTGTGATTGCACCGACACAACGAAGGACCAACTTCGAGATGAGCGATATGGTTTACTCGCCTACTGCCCGGCGTAACAAGCTTGTGGTCTACGTGGAGTCGTTGCAGCAGCCGCTTTCGGAGTCCCGGCATATGCAAGCACTTGCTGTGGACAGCATACTGGCAGCCCGCAGCACCCATATCAAGAGCTGAGATGGGGTCATTTGGACTGCATATACGAAGCCAGCATCGAAGTGCACAAAGCTTGCTTTGCACGAGCTCCGCACATCCAAGTACAGAAGTTGCGATGTCAAAATCTGGTAGCTCCAGAGTATCCCATTACCTGTATGACCGCTTCAACCCAGTCAGCATGATTCATAGGCCCTGGTATTGGACAGACGGTCACTCGCCGACCCAGATATGCAGATATTTTTTTCGAGTCTCGTTGCATTCTCTTTCCAGCGTACAGTGTTCATCAACGAGATTTCGCAAGCCACGACCACCACGGAAAACGCAACAGCAGCTATCAATTCAACAGGACTCGCATCCAACACCACTACACTCCACTGCACCCTCTACGAGACAACTCAGGATGTGCTCATTGGTGGTGGTGTGATCATGATCTTCATCATCGGCTTATTCATTCATGGGATCATCACATGGGCCACGCTAGCGCTTGGACAGAGAATCCCGCCAAAAGGAGAGGGTTCCATAGTCAAGGCTCTTGGTCTCGGAGCTGCAACCTTCGGCGGCTTCTTGGTGTATGTCTTCCTCACTCTCATTTATGGGGAAGCGTTCGAGAAAGCCGGTTCACCTTCATGGCTTGCGATGACGATGGGCGCAGCGATAGCGCTCGGAATCCAGACAGGACTCATGGCGATCGGACTTGTGCTTGCGACTTGTTTGGCTCTAGTCTTCCCGGAAAAGGCAGATTTGAAGGACGAGGGTCAGAGCTTCTTGGAGCAGGGTGCGTGGCCGAAGGGTGACGAAACGGATCAGGAGGAATCGAAGTCTATGAAGTGATCGGAACTCAATATCAGATGCAGAGGCAAGATGTGCAGAGGCAAGATGCTCGACACGAAAGATAATAAGCTGTAAGTCGGGAGCATAGTCATACATTTGGCCAAAAAGATGATGCCAAGCCAAGGCTGAACTTTGTTAGCAAGCTCGAACAAGACAATATGATTTAAAGTATTGAAAGACAAGCATGATGAGATCAAAATAGAACCAAAGACTAACACCATCATCCCATCAAATCTGGGAACGACCAAAAAGAAGCAAAAATTTTTTACTCTCCTTGTTCGTGTATGTCATCCTTAGTGCAGGGAGCATGCTGATCTTCTCTGTATAAATTCGAATTGACCATACGCCCAAAGACAACGAAGAGCGGAATGTCACTCGTTCGTTGCCCTCGGGCAGAAGTTCTAACTTCTTGGACGTATATATCGACTGATTGACTCACCGGGCTGCATGACTCGCGCGGTAAGGCTGCAGGATTTCACACTTGGGTTGGATGTCCTCAGGCCAAATTATACACTATGTACGCGTCGGGATTCGCTGAGGATCGAAGTTTTTGAGAGTTCCCTTACACGTTCGAGATTGGTCGGATTTGTGGCAATGAGGAGTCAAACGTTCGGGACCATTGCTTCGATTTCGACCCAGAGGAACAGAGCAAGTGCGAGTGAGCTCTGTATAGCTTCACCCAAATTGGTTCCTCTCAAACCCTAGACGCTTTGCACATGGAGACTGGGCTCCAGAGCGTTGCTGGAAGCTCAAAAAGGACAGAAAGGCCAAGTATGAGTGAGGCTTGGACCGCCTCACCCGAACTGCTTCTTCTCAAGATGCAGATGCACGTAATGTGAAGCCTTTGCTTATGAGCGTTGCTGAGCTTTCGATCCTAGAAGCGCAAGCAGGCCCGAGTGGGCTCTGACGACTCCACGCAAGTGGTTTCCCTCGAGAGATGAACGCTCGAAACATGGAGATTCAGGTTGGCAGCATTGCTCCAGTCGCATTCCGGAGAACAAGAGCAATTATAAGTGGGACCTGCATGACTTCACCCGAACTACTTCTTCTCGAGCCGCATACTCTCGTGTGATCAAGGTTGAATTGGACAACATGGTCGGAATCTGACGTTGGAGCTTCGCTCGATGCAAGACCTCCCTGATACTCAACAAGCGTGGAAGAGGATGTTCCAGAATCCAGTTCGAATTGGTTCTCTTGGTTGGAAAATTTGCTCTCTTTCACGCAGCAAACTGCCGAATGTGTATTACAACAGTGCTTCATCCGACTGCTTTCAAACGTAACTCAACTTCCTCTATCTATGTTCTTTGCCAAGACCTTTCTGGCAAGTCGATCAGGCTCCAGATGTCGGACTATGCCAATATAGTCTGTGGATTGGGAAGCATATGGTGCTTCTTCACATGGATCCCCGCGGACTACTAGATAGCATGTGAGCGGAGTGATCAATTTTTTCACAAGCCGTCGGCCTCGTTCACAAGACACTCATGAATGAGTGTGGTCCATGCGTCCACCAGGATGTCTACTACCTCGATCATTCTTTTGACCTTCATTCCACTTCAACATCAGCATTCAAACCTACCTTCGGAATATATATATTCACTGCGACAATACTTACACCCAGTACACATACCAGAGTCCAGTATTCGCGGCAACACAATATCTCAATCACGAAAGACACCACCGAAGATTATGGTCTTTCATCGTCAGACGACCAACGATCCAGACTGGACAATCGGCACTTTCGTCGAGACCAACGCCCAAAACATCGCCAACATGCTTAGCGCCGACTCAAAGTCCACTATCGGCACCTGGGCCTCTGCAGAAGAGCCAGTAGGCTGGCGCTACGTAGGTCACTCGCTGAGACCCGATCACCCAGCTCACGAGCCCGACAGCTATCGCCGTGTACTACTTTGCTTGGGAAGGACGAACTGGCTTCGGGATCACGGATCCTTTGATCACTCGAGCACAAGCTGAGCACATGAATTTGCCAAGGGAAAGACTCATTCGTTTAACCAATGACGGCGAGTTCTCCAGATTCGCGCCCGTGCAAGGCGTTATCGAACATTTCGCCTGGAAGGATGTTCATGAGCTGGCGGAGGAGAAGTTGAAGAAGGAGGTTATCAGACGGAGATATGGGCATTTGTTCGAAGGCGAGTTTTCTGGTTCTTTGGAGGAGTGGACTTTGAAGCCGCGGGTAGAGTTGGTGAGTGGGACAGAGGTCAAGAGTGAGGAGGACCAAGCTCACTTGGAGGAAGATGTCAAGGTCAAGGTGGAGGATTTGGCGGACAGTGAAATGGTGGTCGGGTCCTCCGCAAACCTGGTCGAGGCTGTGAGATCTTCTGTGGTTAAGACAGACCCTGGAGTCAGTGTCGCTTCTGCTCCGGCTCTCGAGATTGCATCGGCTCCGCTGGAAAGCACGAGGACGATCAATCTAAGCAGATTCGTCCGACTGCCAGGCCCTCTTTCTGCTCCATTGAGCTTGCACAAGCGCAAAGCGCCCGAGAGCGAGTCGGAGTCTGTGCAAAGGAGGAGGAAGCAGTGAGATGTCCGGAGACGACCTTGACAGTGCTGTGTCATCGGCCCGAGCTCCGATGCTTGTCTTGTCGTCCCCGACCTCAGCAGATCCTTATTCGTCTCAACCGCTTTCAAGAGACAATCACAATGTCAGAAGCAGGCATCAATTGCATTCCAGATGAGCTGCTCCTCAGCATCTTACATCACGTAGCGCCACATTTGCTGCTCCATAATGCTCGTTTAGTTTCTCACCGCTGGAAATCTTGCGCCGAAGAAGTCCTTGTAAATGAAACGCTTCCGTCCATCAATCTCAAACTATTCGTGTTCTCCAAATCGAAGGTTCGAGGAGGCTCTGGACAGCTTCTATTCCAGCATGAGTCCGTTCTAGACGATATCTCCAGCTGGTGCGTTGCACGAGCAATTCCGAGAAGGGAAGAGCAACAAGCCGTCGTGAATCGGACATATTGGGAATAGCCTGATGAGAGGACGGAATGTTATCGTAGAACAATGAGAATACAAGCGCCTGGTCAATATACCACTGATCTTCCAAGATGGCGATGGTTGCAACTTGCAACGGAGAAGAGTTTTGAGGAGGAAATGCTTCGTCTGGAGTGGAAGAAGTTCCTGGTAGTGTATCTGCGAGAAGTCCAGGTGCTTGAAGAGGCTGCGAAAAGTTCCAGACCGCAGTTCCCGCTGTACTGATGCTTCCAGATCTACTATGAGTAGATCACGACTTTGAGTCGGCTCTTCGCGAGAAGGGCTGGATTTCTGGCACAGCAGCAGACCCGAGCCGCTTCTCCCTCTCGGATTCACCCATCGGAGCAAAAGCATCGCTCGTATCTCCCTACTGCGGCACTTCGCCTTGCCCACTCAGCACGTAGCGTTCCATTTTGGTTGCGAACGGCGTGCCGACGTGAGTACTTCCACACCAACCAAAAACGTAGCAAGCAGTCCGAGGATGGTAGTCAAACATACCTCTCAGGCAGACTAGCTCGAGCTTGGGCAGCTGGCCGCCGATGGCAGCGAAGAAAACTTTCCATGAGTCCTCGTCAACCAGTAAGGAAAGGTCGCATAGGCGCAGCCGCTTGAGGGTATCTTTGTGCTGCAGAAGGAATCCGATAAGATCGCCCGACATCATGAGTACAGATGAGATGGAGAACGCCTCCAGGAACGGAAAATAAATGTCGCCAACGACATCAGCCAGCTCGACCGGTTCCGTTCTGTAGCCCATCTCCGGCAGACTCAGCACGAGGCTTCGCAAGTTCTTGAAGTTGTTCAGGAATGTGAGGAACTTGCCCCGCGCGAAGACTCCACACATATTGTAAACCTCTTCTTCGTCGATTTGATCTCCCATCTCCTCAACCATGTCATCCTCGTCTTCTTCGCTATGGCCAGAGTTCCACGTAGAGAAGGTCTCGCCGATGTGCCATCGAAACCGTTCTACGTGCTCCATCACAGAGGCAATCTTCGACTGGACACTGGCTGCTTGTAGCAGTAAGCTGTAATGGACATTTTCGAAGACAATTGTACTGAAATTTCGACCGCTATCAGCGGCCGCCAAGAGAAGCTGCAGAGGTGCGATGATTCCCTGGTCATCATCGGCAGCACGATTGTCATGTGGTATAATGAAACCTTAGGAACGTCAGTACTTATCTTAGTCGGTATGGATGAGTAGTGCCGCTTCCCACCTTTCTTGAATGACAAATCTTTGGAAACCGTGCTCTCACGATCACTGTCGCCACCATAGGTGATCCACATGCTCGTCAAACCTGGGCAAGCACGAAACAAAGACCCTGCCCTGTCTCGTAAGATGTTTGTTCTGTCGATATCTGCTTGCTGTGCAAAGAGTGTTCGATACTGTCGATATCTTGACCTCAGATGGTCCTCGGCTCCCGCAGGTCTGGCATCCAGCATGTCGACTCCCTCTTCAGAGACAGACTTGTGATCACCAAATTCCTCAGATATGTCTTGGCACACGAGGAAGTGCTCTGGGTGTTGCTTTTTCCGCTCAGCATCCCACGAAGTAAAAGTAGGAAGATCCTTTAGGCGGTCCGCTTGGAGCCACAAGGATTGAATGCCCTCCGTCATATCATGGTGCTTGGTGGCCAATATCTTGAGCAGATCAAGGCTTTCCTGGTTATAGTGCAAGACAAGCTCTCCTATTAGGTGGCGATTAGCAACGCCTCGGAGTCGGCCACTCGTGAGGCGAAGGTTCTTGATTGACGCCTTGTCACAATCCACGCAAATCCTGTCGAGAAGCTCGTTCGATAAGCGCAGCAGAAACGCCATGACCCAATGGTGCTAGTTGAGGCTGGATAGAGCGTCTCGGAATATAGAGCTATTGGCCATTGAAGGACAGAGAAGTTGTTGAGAGGGAGGTGCGGGAGTGAGGTTGCACAAACAAGCGCAAAGTCGATCAAGTCAGGTATAAGTCGTCTCCACTTGATGCGCTAGTGTATGCTTTCGCGTGGCACTCGCAGGCATCTGCTTCCAACAATGTAAGGGATTCGAGTTCGCTCAAGAACTAAGTCTTTCCATTGAAGGTCCTTCCAAGGAATTTTTCCTGGCTTCGACGACCATACACTCTCTGAACCATGCGGACACAACTCAGTAGCCTCTGTGGTTTGAGATCGTCAAGGAGAGCTCGCAAGTGAAGGCCTTACAGAGCTCACCAGCTGCTGGAATCGTCTCCCAGAGTGTGCCTGGACGGCAAATCTGAAAGGAAAAGCAGTGCTTGCTACTTGATATACGACCTTTCGAACGTCCCAAGCTTCAAGGGTGACCTCGCAGGTGAGGGCCTTGCAGAGCTCACGAGCTGCTTGAGTTCGTTTCTTAGTGAATGCCGGGACTGAACAGTTGGAAGGGAAAGTAGTCGTTACTACCCGATATACAACCTTCCGAGTCTCTGTTGTGTATTGACAGAGCTCTCTCTACCTCTGCCTTGCGAGTGGCTGTCATATGTCTTGCTCCGCGTTCCTACTCCGCATTCTGGTGGTGAAAAGTGCCCGATCGATCTTCTCCGTCCCCAAGTAATCCATGATCTGTGGCGCACTCATCCCACACCCTTCGATAGCCTTAAGAACATCCTCTGTCGGCTGATACTACGACCCTTCAGTATGGAAGTGGTTGACGAAGAGGTCCAGACTAGTGACTTGTTCGTCGCTCAAAGACCCGTTGATCACCTCCCCAGCTTCGTCCACCGTACCCGCGACACATTGACTGTATCGTATAGTGAGGACTCTTTTTGTGTCAAGAGTCCTTTGCCGAAGAGCTTCGCTCTTGCGCCACTCCGCCACGAAGTGTTGTTGAACCTCTGAAAGTGTCATACCGCAATCGCCGAGCTGTATGAGAAGTTTTAGGCCTGGCACGTATTGAGGTCCTACCCGTTGGAACCCTCGGGCGATAGCCAGTAAAGCCCGCGCTTGCTGTCCATTCGGCCACACGTACAAGAGAACCTCAGTCACGGCTGGCGGGTCATTCTGATAAGATAACCAGAGTCCTGAGATGAATTCCCGTAGCTCTTCGCGCTTACGACGACGAGCAGCTTGACTTTTGTCCCATTCAACGTCCAGGTGCGATAACACCTCTGGCGCACTCATACCACAGCCCTGGATCCCGCGTGCCAACTGTGGGCTCGGGTAGTAGACAGAATCCGCTGCATGGTACTCCCGCACGATTTGCCACAGATTATCTTGTTGGCGAGTCGTCAATCGGGTCGTTACAAGGGCCTGTGGTTCAGATGGGTTACCAGTCTCGTGATAATGCTAGCATGACGAGAGAAATCGTCTTGTGGCTTGAATGCGCTGCTGGTGTGTTGGTTTGGTATCCTTCTCTTCGCTCGAAAATTCATGTTCTAAACCGCGCGCAAGCTCGAGATCGCCTTCGTAGCTGAGCGTGTGTCGCGTGGCTCCAAGCTGCGTGCATGCTCGTCTGATTGCCGCTCGTGGTATATGGCAGTCCGATAGAAGATTGATGGCCATCTTGATGTAGCGATGCGAATTGGAATGAATGGTCGTGCTGAGGTCTACTGGCGGTGTAGCGATACTTGCGACGAGCCGTCCTTGTCAACGATGAGGTGCCTGCAGTTCGAACGTGCGCATGCAAGAAAGAAGATGCGTGAAGTAGGTCGAAGAAACAGAAAGAGACGATGCTGGCCCGGGCAAGGGTGGTTCGGCGTGGTCAGGAAAGAGCGGGTTGGAGCAGGCTAGGAGGGAGAATGACGGGAACGGAAGTCGTTACAAGACTGGAACCGCGCCTTCCTACCTTCAACGCCCAAGTCTAATCCTTCTTAACTCCTGCAAATGCGAGATTATATGGTCGATATTCAGACCATTCCCCTCAATCAAAGATGCCATATCCAGACGCATCTGCTGGACTGTTGACTGCAGCAACAAAATTGCTGGGCTGCGAAAAACTTCTACAAGGCCAGCCATGATTCCGACTTGTACTTCGTTTAGATTTCCGACATCGATGTCAAGGTTCTCAAATCGCTCAATGGATCGTCCCCGTTCCTGAAATACCCACAAATACTCCAGAACTCTTTGCACGGTTGCCTGGAATCCGCCGGAGGAGCTTCTGAGCACCCGGGGTGACTGACGGGTTCTGAGTCCTCCTCGCTGTTGATTCTCGGGAGCTTGAGCGAGGCAGTCTGCAATGAAGTGCCGAAACTCGACGCAGCCTTCATAGCTGAGTTGGACTCGAACTCGGCGCCGTGGGCGGTCTCGCGATCTTGCTGACATTAGTGCTGATTCTTGGTGTGTAAAGAGGGTTGGCATTGGCGCAAGGTCAGCGACGGTCAGCGCGATGCACTTCAAATGGTCGTTGAAAGAGTCCATGGTACTTGAATCGGTGCCACATACGCACGGCAATGAGGTCTCTCTTCTCGTGATATGAGTGTTGCTGCGTACCGTGAATATCAAGACCCTGCCCCATTACATTCCATGCAGCAAGGACGATTCCTACTCAACTTGGCATCATTCTTCCATTATCCCACAAGTACTCATCCAACACAGCCTTTGGTGACCTGGCACCGAGTGAGGTCAGTAGTTCTCACTTACTTGAATGGTCTCTTTCGCAGCTGTGACTCCGTACTTACTTCTGTACGTTGTAAGGCGCGCAGTGAGGTCGTAGATGTCTGCAGGGACACTCTCTAAGCCGCTCTGGCCGAGTGTAGCATCCATGGGCCTCAAGTAGTGCTAGTTGATATATGCAAGTGGCGTCTCTGGTGAACTGCTGTTGTGGTGAGCTCACTTGAAACAGAGCTCTTCATCGTCCAACGATCGCAAACTAGGCGATTCCTGCAGTAGCGTTGAAGTTTGAGCGAGCCACGATGAGGTCGCTCATGGACACAATTACCGTTATGAAAACTCACTCTGATTAGCTTCCCTCGAGACTGTGTCACTCGCAGCTAAAGTGATAGTTGCTGAGTGGTTTCGATGTCATTTTCACGGACTTTGCGCACTGAGCTAAACCCCGATGGGTTCACTTGTCGCCGCTCTCTCCTTGAACGAGGCACTCATGCTCACCCGATTTCCCAGTGTCGAGCGTGGAATCTTCGTGTAAGTCGAGGGAGATCACGTGGTATTGTAGATCTGTGGTGAACTTTATCTAGGCTCACTTTTAGGCACTCCAGTCCAGCATATGCTTCGTGGACATGGGATGGTGCTCATTAAATCGTTCCAAGGTTATATTTTCGGGATATGTAATTGCAAGGCCCACGCAGGAATGATTGCCTTCTGGTCAAGTGACAAGCGCGGCCGCGTTGCTGAATGTGCGGTGCTCTGCAGGGGTATCGGGTGGCTGCATCGCCGGCTAAAGTGCTGCAGTATCATCGATCCTATTCGTGTTCAAGCCCTAAACCTCCTTGTCAGCTTGCTAGCACATACTACTCGAGCTTCTGGCAGCACATTAGTCGCCCTGGAGATCTCCTTTCAACTGACTCTTCTGCTTCAGCCTCATCATGCCCGGCTTCGCAGCTCCAGATCCGCAGATGGAGCAATTCTTTGTAAATGATGGACCGCTCGAGCAAGAACTGTATGGTTTTCAACAGCCAATGAGCCACGACGAGCCCATCGAGGAGATTCAACGACGATATCGGCAAGACGGCCACGTCCTCGTGAAAGGTCTTTTGCCGCGTGAAGATGTCCTGAAAGCAAGACGAAAGTACTTCGAGATGCTGAGTCCGACAGGCTTTCTCAAACCAGGATCCGATCCTGTTGATGGCATATACAACACCTCATACGATGCTCTGAATTTTCCGGGAATTGGCGCTGGCACTCAAGGCAGCACTGATAGCAACGGTGACATCAGAGGTCCGGATCCTAGAGTGGCTCGATTGTTTGGTGATCTAGCGCTGCAAGCTCATCATGAAGATTGGTATAAGCATGATCTATGCGAGCATCCAGCTCTGCGCGAATTCGTGGCGAAATTGACGGGTTGGGAAGGGAACACCCACAGTATTCGTAGGACTTTGCTGCGTAATAACACGCCCGGCAATAAAGCGATCGGAGTCCATTACGACCAGATCTTCCTCCGACACGGCGAAGATACATTTGTGACTGCTTGGGTGCCGATTGGTGATATCAAGCTTGATGGTGGAGGTTTGATTTACCTGGAGAATGGTGAGCGGTATCCGGTTTCCGAAGATTCTGTTTTGGTCTGACATATTTTGCAGGCAATAAGCTCGGTAAACGGATTGAAGAGGATTTCATGCGTCGTGCTTCTGAGGAGAATCTGTCCGAAGAGCAGACGAAGAGTGCTTACAACCAAAATATGATGTCTGGCGGTCTGCTGGCAGATGGACCTGCTGAGTTTGCCAGACAGCATAGAAGTCGCTGGCTGCTTGCCGAGTATGAGGCTGGTGATGTTGTGTTTCATGATCCTTATGCTGTAAGAAGTCCCCCAAGGCCTGGACTTGCTTGTGATCCTAATGAGTCCAGATTCATGCGTCAACGATCAATCACGACCAGAACAATGTGATCCGGCTGGGAACTGATATTCGGTTCGTAGACGCGAGTAAGCCTTGGGATACGGTGAGCATTCCTCTATGTCATTACCTGAAGCGTGCTGACAACAAACGTCAGCGATGGTCAAACGTTTTGCGTCCTGGCGATGGACTATAAGCCGGCCTATCTCCCAATGCGTTGTCCCGCAATAGCTTATGGTGTCAACGCCTGATCAACCACTTGTACAAGGCTCGCTGGTTGACTGATGAAAGGGTCGTGGCCGGCGTCAATTCTTGCGATATGCATGCCGTGTTCTTCGGACATCTTTTCTTGCCAATCCGCTGGCACGCACTTGTCCTGTCATTATGTTAACATTGCGAGTGGCGCGTCTTACGCCAGAGTGGAATCTCACCTGCTCAGTCAAAATACACCACACCTTACATTGCTTCCAAGACTGGCTTCTCTCGTCAGGCATACCCGCCATACCCTGATACACCAGCGCATCAATGTACGGTTTCGCATCCGCTTCGGGCATATCATTGAAGAAGGCCTCTGTCGCCTTATGGCATTGAATGGTGCCCTTTGCCTTGCCGAAATCCGCGTATCCCTGCTCAAAGAGGAATTGTGTGACAGGACCATATTCGAGGAAAGATCCCAACATCATGATCGTGAGCTTGTCCTTTGCATCTGGTTGTGCTTTGAGAATATCGTGGGCCGCCGCAAGTCCGACTGGTCCAGCTGCACTGTGTAGAATGATTGCAACGGAGCCATTTTTGAGCTCTGGCTCAATTACAGACACGAATGACTTTACAGTATCTTCAGCAGTCACTGTCTTGTCTCCTGCAGAAATCAGTGGATGAGGTATGAATTTGTACAGCTTCTTCGAAATGAGGCACCACCGGCTTGATGTGTGCTTCTCGGTGCCATGCTCCAGAGCAGAAGATGATGGTGGGCTTTTTGTCGGTCATGGTCGTCTAAGCAGCGGTCTCTCTGATATAGTACAGGAAAGGATTGGAAAATGGCTTGCTCAGCTGATGTAGGCAGGAACCAAGCCTTTTATGCTCGTGCGCGGGATTCCATCTTTGGATTCGCGCTCGCCTTGCCATGTGCGCCACTTCTTCTTAGCCGGCGGACCTGTACATGGGACTGCACGCATCTCTGCGGTGGTGTCTCGCTTGTATAGGAAATGTAGTCAGCCATAGCATCCTGAGCCGTCGTGATTGCGGACCAATGCCAGGTAATGTGAGAGAGGTTCAGAGGGGCCCCGCAAAGATGGCTGCATGTAGAGAGTGCTCTCCAAGGGCGCTTGGACCTTATGCCCTATGGTCTATGTTCGACCCTGCTTGCATACCACCACCGCAGATGGTCTCAGGACTCTGGCGACGTCAGTATCAATACGTCGCAAAGCTTGCGATGGTACTTGATGACAAGTAAATGGATTGTAGGAAGAGTAAGGAGATCCTGACGTGACAATTTTGAGTTTCGCGCCAAAATGGTTGCTTAGTCATCGCCGCTTCTCTCTTCCAGGTTTGCGTGAAGAAAATACGGTAGATTCGTCCAGAACACAGTCATGCCAACAAACAACTGAAATCGCAGACTCTGCTTCAGCGAATACAAGCACAATATCACGACAATGGCTCACTTTACAGGCCATGCCGGGAGCTCAAGTGTTATTGCTAACCGCTACGTGAGCTGGTCTTCCCTGAGACGGACGTGAAGAGGCCAGGCGATCTTCGAACATATCTCTGCCCAGGACTAGACAGCGCCATTCAAGGTGTCTACGGGCAAGCCTGAGTGAATAGTCTTGGTTCCGGTTCTGGCTCGACTGGTCGCCGCTGTCCTGGTGGCGTTGCCTTGCTGCATATTTGACAGTCTCGAACGACTGCTGGAGAACATCATTTAGACCATGCGAATAGTCTTTCATTGGTCGAAGAAATGCTGAATATGTCTCGTCTCTGACAGCGTACTGAGTGTTGGACGACTACGGCGTTGTTTGGACCTAGATACGCGAGAAGGATCAGCTCTTGGCATCCGAGGGTACCGATGAACGCCGAGCAGCGAGCGCCGAGCAGAAAGCCCGAGCAGCTGAAGGCTTGGATTCAGATCCCTTGACGGACCTCGATCTGTTCTACAACAACATCCTACCGCCAGCTATGTCTATTGATCGAACTTACAAGGCCACGCCAGCAAGTGCTGTGCGAACAGTACCGGCCAAGCGTCGCAATGGCAAGCTCCAAAGTTGTGAGCCTTGCAGGAAGCGGAAGCTTAGTTGCGATCACAGGATACCGTCTTGTAGTCGATGTCTTCGAAGAGGCCACCCACAGTCTTGCTATTACCACCCAGCGCCGATGACAAGACAATCGGACACAATTTTGCTTACGCCGTCGGTGTCCAGTCTTTCGTCACCCGATGCAACAACGACCCCAGTCACACTTCCGACCACAACCACGGCTGTCTCGCAACAAATATCGAGAGTCCAGACGCCAAAGCCCTTACAGAACCAGCATTCTGCTACGAGAGCAGAAAGTGTCCCACCATCTGGACGGGTGCAAGAGATTTTGAGCGTGCCTTCTGCAGGCATTCTTATGGAAAGTGCTTTTGCGCCACGAACGGTGGGTTACCTTGGTGAAATCACATCTGCTGCTGCGGTTGCAGAAGTCAACAGCAGCCTTGGTATTCCTACACACGACGGACTTATAGAGCCACCGAAGGACCGTCTCACTGAGGATTACATTCGCAATGGTGTTGAAGTCCTTGAATTCCTGCAAGACATTGAGAAGATCAGGGACTTGCTCAGTCGATGGTTCAAGTTCGGGGACGGATTCGTGCTCTGTAGACCGCTGTATGAGATATGGCTTGAAGGTCTAGCGCCAGTTCTGGAAGATTACTCTAGAACTGACGGCAAAGGCTTGGAAAGCTTGGCCGCCGCCATCTGGTGTAATACGCAGCGCCCTCTAACCTGCAGCAAGAACACCACGCTTCAAGAATGGGCTTCTTCTGCTACTGGCGACCAGTTAAGATGGGAGTCAATTGGACTGCTATTGTCCATCATAGGCCTCCTTTCCTCGAGTCTACCTCCGTGGGACCCCGTCTTCAAGGCTTCATATGCCCGCAACGAGTTGATGCACACTACCTTGAAGCTGGTCGAGATTTGTCTTGATCTGTCAAGACGATCTGGAACCCGCAACGAGTTGCTGCTGTGCTTGCTATATGAGAGAACGCTCATCATTTCGGGCATACAAGGAGACACTTCCAGCGAGGTTTGGGAATCCTACAGCGGAGTATGCGATGTCGCGATTCTTCTTGGACTCCACCTGGACGGTCGAGCTAATGCTCAGACTCCATTCTTCCTCGCGGAATCACGGGCTAGAGTCTTCAACGTGATCTACAGCATGGACAAGTTTCAGGGCACCTTTCTTGGTCGTCCACCTCGTCTCAGCTATCGATACTGCAATGTGCCATTTCCAAAGGACATCACCGATGCGGAAATCGCGCTTCCGTGGCCCGAACTGCAGGCGCGACTTGCGCAGCTTGATGCAAATGGCGGATGGTCTACTTCTGGCAGTGTTGGGAGATCTGGCTGGCGAAGGTTTTGGTCAACGCGACATGAGCTGCGAGAAGATGTTCTTGAAGTTGTGATTGGTACTCGCAATATTGACCTGGAGGCGAGCATAAGGTAGGTGGATCCCTTGCATGCACCGTTCGAACTTATACCTGACTCTGCTTTGCTAGCTCTATTCGTGCCCGAGAGAAGCAAGCCAGTGATTCATTTCCACCATTCTGTCGCGGAGTAGATCCAGAAGATCTGCTCACAAGACTGAAACGAGACCCCACGCATCACATTCCAGGGCGAGGCGTGGAGTGGCGTCCTGTGGATCTCTTGTGCTTTCTTTCGGTACACTTCAATATCCGCCACACCGACTTCTTGCTGGAACGAGCAATGTTCAATAAGACCAAGTACGATTCATCAAGCATGATTGCGTCTGCGAAGGCACTCCTGAATCTGGTTCTGAAAGCCCTTCAGCTAAGAGACTTTCTCTATGAGTTTCAACTCGACTTCACTGATATGCTAGCGTTCTATGCCGTCCCAGTCGCGGGCGCCCTTGCAATTGAAATGCTGAAGCGGGATCAGTTGGACGACCCTTGCGACACTTTCCCTCGATCCGAGACGTTGCAGCAACTCAGTGTCCTGGTACCTGCCCTGGAAGCGGTGAGACCAGACGAGGGTAATTACAAGTTATGCACAATGGGCCTCAATGCAATCAGAAAAGTGCTCGATCAGCTTCTGTCAAAACCACCAGGTCGCCCAATTGCTATCGATGGCCATCAAGGGCCTGCGTTCGAAGATCCGCAATTTGGGGTCGGCATTGGCAACGACGCAGACTTCCTCCAATGGCTTGGTAATGTTGACTTCGATACAAACGGCTGGCTTGACTCGCTTTGAGCTGGGTCACGCCAACGATAGAATGGTTTGACAATCCTCGGCAAGCCGGCCTGCTAAAGGTTCCTCCTCAGACAAAATATCTGCGTGAAAACAGTGGCCTGCATTCTTTCTCAACAATGCCGGCTTCCTAGATCCGACATTGTCACAGGTAGTAGGATGGTGGCAGCTGAACAAGTGATTAGCTTACCGGTCTTAGGTGTTCGCTTTGATAACTCGACTTACGGCACTATCAAAAGCATCTGCCGACGTTGAGACCGAGTCTCGTGGGGGATCAAGTCTCTCGTCTCCTCTGCGACGATAGTATACTTGCAAGGGAACTTCTACGACTAAAGGTGCGTGTGCAACTTCTGAGAATCGAAGCTCAACCTTGATGCTGTATCGAACGTTCGACAACGGAGACGCAAATGTGGGAACCAGCTTGGACTTTGGTCGAACAGCAAAAGGAATTGTGGCCTCGAGAGATGCCAAGACTGTTGATTGTCGCATGCTACGTTGATCCCAACAGAGAGGGTCAACCTTCCACGACTCAGAGTGGACAGTCTCATTCCGGAGCCGCAAGTACTTGTTCGATCGCATCAGACGTGTACTCGCCACCTCCTTCATCGGCATAGTCGAAGAATAGACGTGCCTGACGAGATCTAGATGCACTTCGCAGCTCCAACGTGGCAGTGCCAGCCTGCCCTTGTACGCTTGCTCGGAACACAATGTCGCTCTTATCCGGAGCATACCTTGTGTGCGACCAATCGATCCATCTGAGAACATCGGGAGAGGCTGTGGCTCGCACGAACAAAGAGTGATCCTGCCAAGATGTGTTCGTAGTAGACGCCTGCGCAGTTCTTTTGTTGTCGTCATCTGGAATTCTCCTGGAAAGTCGTCCACGCTCAGCGGCGGGCAAGCATCGATCCATGGAGTAAAAGAGATGTCGCGCGAAGCCTGGCACTTCAGCAACTGAGCTCCTGGACGATCCCTAAATACTGCCGTCGCCCGAATGGTATACTGGATCAATGGCTGCGTGCAACGATTCCCTTGTGAATCTATGGACGCCACACCGCTCTCGAAGGTAGGAGGCAACACCGACAGCTGAGAGTTTCAGTCATCGTTCGGAAAGCACTGCGAAGCAATCCGAAACTTGAATGGCATGGAGCAAAGTCGGACTCCATCAGCGACTTGCATCACCTGCTCCTGCTGCGGAATTGCTTGTGACTGTCGGAGAAACTATATTCGTAGTCAGTCTACTGCTTCCAACTTTGCTGTGCTTTTGCTGACTTCATATTGAACAGCTGAAATATATTGCTCCATCTCTACCCATGTTCTCATAATTCCTGAGAAGGTCAGTACTTAGCATTGCCTCACAACAGGACCTTGATCACCTTCGAACGATACAAGCACATGGCACGCTTCCAAAGAACCAGCATTGCGGAAGTGTATATGGCCGGTAAGCAGGTCACCGGGATGGTATACACGGTTGCACTTTGCTTCGCTGGTGTCGTCTTGAAGTGCGATGCGAAGGCCGCCACGCTGTGGTTGCGAGGTTGGTTGACTGTTCGACATCAGAACGTTTCCACCTTAAGCAGACTGGAGAGAAGTCGTCAATGCACTATGCACTATGAAGCTTGCAAGGCTTATGAAATATCTTGACACTATGCGCGTGATGTTAAGCCCTGTGGTCCTGCGCCCGCTCGCTTTTCCTTCGCCTATTGGAAATCACGCAGTGCATCAGCATGAACCGCACGAGTCTGGAGCGTGCCCGTCTTTGCCAGGATGCGAAGCTGGGCACTGCACCAGATTCCAGCCACCTTCGCATCTGAGAGGGGGCCAAGCATACCGACAAGGCAACATCGGAGCTTGGATCATGTCCAAAGCAGGCCATAGCAAAGATACAAAAGTACCAAGACTTGGTCAAAGGTGGAGACATGTCCTGTCGCGTGTCTTCGTTCAAATTGAGTTCGGAAAGCGTGCCGATCACCTGCTTGGTGCGACAGACAACATCACCTGTTCTTTCTTAGCTATAGGGACAACACCATACTGCTTTTCGAGTCTTGCGACGCCTCTTGACACATCAAGCTTGCTCGGATGCAGCTTTATTGGCGCTGGACTTGATGATCACCACCCGGTCCGACTGCCGTGAATGCAGTATGGCGGCCTGGCAGACGATGGCACAGCCTTGGAGCATGACCTGAGCGGACTCTCAAGGACGCCGAATCTGTCAATTACGCAGTACAATCTGTCTTGATTCCACCAAGCTCAGTAGCAGCATGGCATTTCGAGCAGCACCGCGGACCAACACAGCAAGTCTATCCAAGTGGCTGAAGGAATCTTGTTCACAGCCAACAAAACGGCACTATCATTGCTTGCCTGGATCACTGCCCCGCAGACTGCCACGCATACCAATGCATTCGATCGACGCACAGAGTCACACGCCCGCTGACTCGCTCTTTATACCACCTGAGACTCCATACCCTTCTGGGCATTTGACGAGAGTGCCTGTGCCGCGATCGCTTGATCCATTAACCCGTCTCTCGAGACTGAACGAAAGCCAAATTTCCCCTCTCATTGAGCTTCGGACGACTGAAATGCTCTCGATGCTCAAAGGCCGCTCGCTCCGCGCTCGCCCTGGTTTAGAGGCGAATTTACCCTCTCCTGACTGAACCAAAATGGCGGACCGCGTACATGCTTACAACGACAAGGATGCCGGCTACGGCTACGGCGATACAGATCGAATGGATCAGCTCCATCCGAACGACTCTCCTGAGAACGCCTTGACGAAGATCAGAACCGCTGGGAGTGTTTCCATCCCACCTGAACTCTTTGAGAAGCTCTATTTGTCTCCGGAGAGTAGAGTGAAAGGCGATTTGCGCAAGACTTTTGGAAATCCGACTCCCATGTAAGCAATTATTCGATTGTATGGAGCTGAGCAATGCCTGACTCATCTGTGACAGTGGCCTAGGCGGTTTCTTGCTATCTCTCACACCGCTTTCTTGCTTCTTGATGAACTGGCGTAATACAGCCACCGGACTCGGCGCTTCTAATATTCCTGTGTATTTGTTCTTTGGAGGTGTTTTGATGAATGTTGCTGGTGTTCTCGAGGTGATCATATCTACAAGACTCATGTCGTATGCTTCCTGCTGATTCCAGTCCCAGTGGATTCTCGGCAACACATTCATCGCCGTAGTGTTCAAAACTTTCGGTGCCTTCTGGCTCGCTTTCGGAGGAACACTCCAACCCTTCTACGGCGCCTACGGCGCCTTTTCTCCAGACCCTGCGAACTCTGCTGAGGGCCTTGCAGAACCTGGGTTTCTGAATGCTTGGGCTTTCTTCCTTCTTTGGATGGGCGTGCTCTGCTTCGTATACCTCATCTGCTCGATCAGGACGAATTTGGTGTTCTTCCTTATCCTGCTCCCTCTGCCTTCCACTTTCGCCTGTCTGGCAGGGACATTCTGGTATATGGGTCAAGGGCAGATGGAGTATGCTATGACTCTCCAGATTGCGGGAGGTGCCCAAGCTTTTGTCGTCTGTGTTCTTGGCTGGTATCTTTTCACGTCGCTTATGCTGGCTTCAGTCGATGCGCCAATTTCTCTACCCGGTAAGCTGATGGCCCCCATTTTCTTGCTAGCGGTGACAAGCATACTGATATTCAAACGTAGTCTTCGACCTTTCTACCAAGATCAAGGGCGCCAGTGAGAGGCAGAAGCGAGGTGAAGTTTAAGCAGACGAGGAGTGGAAATATGCGCAGCAACCAAGCGACAGCACCAGTCGTATAGCCCAGTGTAGATTCGATCCAGTCAGTGTTGTCCTGCCAGTACAGAAGTCGTCCAAGCGTGGCAAGAGATAACCGTAGTAATGTCAATATAATATGTCGAAGCTCATCTCTTGATGCCGACCACGACCAAATTCCTCGGACTAAATTTGTAGTCAAATACCGGCTCGACCCAGGCTTCCCTTACTTCAGGCTGCTCCTTCAGCCAAAGGTATCGATCGACGACAATAGCAGCTTCGATGACTCCAGCGCTAAATGCCATCAAGCTCCACATCACGCTCAAGTTCCTCTTTCCTTCGGCATAATTTTGTGCATATTTCTCGATTTCCTCATCCGTGATGTTGCCCATCTTCTCCTTGAAAACGTCTCCTCTATCTGAATCATTGACCAATTTCGCCAAGGCTCCGCGGACATAGGCTGTAAAAGATTCGTAGCACGACTTTCTGAGGCTTCCGATCACGATCGGTGTGCCACCACTACTATGTCCAGCTGGCGATCGCCCACCGACACATTCCGGTGTAGGCGGACCCACGACTCCGCGATCCAGGAAGATTCGCTGCAGTAACGCTCGGTAGAAATGCCGTGTGAAGAAGCTTTCGCTGTCAACTGGACCCCAATTTGAAGGTGCTTGCACGGCCATCATGCGGGATGTGATGTTCAAGCGGACTCCTTTGTCACTATCCGGACGACTGTCATCATAGTACTGGCAGAACCGTTCGCTGATTGGAAAGCCGTGTGGATCATTGGCTTCTCCGGTCTTTGATAGGCGAGGATGGTCATGGGTGGTTGGGCGAAGTTCAGGTAGTTTGTAAGTCGCTGGACCGAGACGCTCGGTGACGAGGTTGTAGCAGCAGCCTACCATTGAGACGGCGCGGACTTCTGGGTTGAGAAGAAGAGAGCGCAAGCCGTGATGGACGAGATTGCCACAAGAATGAAGGGACATCACCATGAGGTTCTTCGGAGAGGCGCTTTCAGGTATGCGATCGATCACATCTCCGAGATTGCCATCTTGGATCCGATGGTCAACATATTGAATCTTTCCAGTCCCGGTCGTGGGTAGTTCGACGATTGGCGCTCTAGGCACGAAGCCTGCGTTGTGCTCTGGCGGCGGCGTAGGAAGCTCAGTAGGAACGACTGGTCTGGGAGGTAATCTGACATCTTCGCCACCATCCCGGAAAGCTTTCTTATTACGCATGATTTTCTTCTTCTCAACCAGCTTCGCAAGCACATCGAATTCTTTTGCTCGCTCGGCATTTTCCTGTCGGCTTTCGATAGCGACGATATTCCTGTTGTAAGGCTGACTGGCCAACGCTCGGCCCAAGTAGTTCTGGCCTGAGCCGAAGTCGACAAGATGAGACACTGGCTCGCCGGTAGCTGTACTGATGGAGGAAGCAAGGTCGTTGATATATGAAGCAAAGAGACCAACCTCGTGAACTTTCTTCACATTCATGCCGACCGACACATCCCTAGTGAGTCTTTGCGTAGGCTTCAAAGCTCGATTGCGAGAGCACTGAGAGCCATTCGGCTCTCTGAGCAGTAAATGCCGTCGAACATTTGCAATGTAGTCGAGGAGAGATGAAGGCGGAATGCCGATGACATTTGTGACTTGATCACTAGGATCCGTGGAAATATAGATAGATATGTCATTGCGAATCAGCAAGTTGACGATCTCAAAAGTGTCCTCCTGCTGAGCGAAGAAAGTCCTCCAGTCCTGCGGCAGAATCCGGTCGTACAAGCTCGGCTCGGTCGTGAAGAAATCGAGGATGTGTACGCCTCCGCAAAGAATTCTGAGAAGCTCATCTCCGCCAACGAAGCTCAGAAGTGATTTTACAAATTCATCCGTGCTTTGAAAGTCGTCCGAGTATGGCAATGGTTTTTCTGGTCCAAGTCTGGTTTCCATTTGAAGGCGGATGATGGGACTCCTCAGCCCGGCTCTGTCATGTACAACTTCGATCCTGACTCCGACGCTTTGAGCATAGTATATGGAGACGTTAGCCAAGGTTGTTGTCGAGAATTTTGCGTTCTAGATGCGCACGAGATATTCTGTACGGCGGGCGAAATAAGTGAAGGGCTGAAAATGAGGCTGAAGCAGAGTTTCGGGCAAAGCGCCACCCGCGATCTGCAGTCAATCCCTGTTCCTTGTCAAAAGGAGGCTTCGTCATCTTGGACTTTCACCATGCGACCACTTTTTGACATTCACTTGTGCTTTTCACATGCTGCATGGAAGAGAAGAGAGGGCTAGCTGAGGCATATGCTGTAGAAGTACAGGACAAACGTGTATCGTCCAAGATGGCGATGCCACGCCCCATTCGCTTCATGGCGCTGGCGACGCTGGCTCTGTTTGTGTTCTTGCTATACCAGATCGTTAAAAGCCCGACAGTGATAACAGCGCCAGGAGGCAGGGAGAAAATGTCAGAAATGGTTCGGGATCCTAATCTAGATCGTACGCACAGTGTTGAATGTATGGGAGGAAGAAATCTAACAATGTCTTAGCGACTGACGAACCACCTGAACCTCTGAATCGAGTAAAGGGTGATAATTACGACCCCGACAACCCGAACTCAGATCGAATCAATGCGACACTTCTCTCGTTGGTACGAAATGAAGAGCTTGAGCAGATTGTAGGCAGTATGCAGGAGTTGGAGCGCACGTGGAACCACAAATTCAACTATCCTTGGACTTTCTTCAACGATGTGCCGTTCACGGAGGAATTTAAGCGCGCAGTGAGGGCAAACACGAAGGCTGAGGTCAGATTTGAGGAGATTCCGAAAGAGCACTGGGAAATTCCGTCATGGATTAATATGGATCTCATGGAAGAGAGCGCGACCATGCTGGAGGAGAAGAAGATTCAGTACGCCAGGATGAAGAGCTATCATCAGATGTGCAGGTGGAATAGTGGTTTATTCTACAAACACCCAGCATTGAAAGACACGCAGTATTACTGGCGCGTTGAGCCGCATGTCAACTTCTTCTGCGACGTGGACTACGACGTCTTCCGCTACATGCGCGACCACAACAAGACGTACGGATTCACCATCAACATCTACGACAACCCTGATACTATCAACACACTCTGGCCAGAAACGATCAAGTTCTTAGCGGGCAACAACCAATACCTGTCAAAGAACAATGCGATGGGTTGGCTCACGGACAAGGAGCGACGACCGGAGTGGAACATTAGGGCCAATGGGTACTCGACATGCCACTTCTGGTCAAACTTCGAAATCGCAGACATGAACTTTTGGCGATCAGAAGCTTATGAAAAGTATTTTGAGCATCTCGACCGCGCAGGCGGTTTCTTCTACGAGAGATGGGGCGATGCGCCGGTCCATTCCGTCGCGTTAGGACTATTTGAGGACAGCAGCAGGATTCACTGGTTCAAGGACATCGGCTACAGGCACATACCGTTTTTCAACTGCCCGAACAGTCCGAAGTGTAAATGTAAAGCAGGTCAGTTCTACGATGGCGAGCCATTCTTAGCCAAGGAGGATTGCAGGCCAAGCTGGTTTAATTATGTGGGTAACGAGTGGGCCAAGAAAGGCTGATTGGGCAGGAAACGGGTTGTCAAGGAGTTTTGAGGAAGACAAGGAACTGCATGGAAAGGACATATTCGACAGAAGCGTGGCATACTCAGGAATTAGCGCATGGCGTCTGGAGTCTGTAAGATGAAGCATGGGAGGTGCATTGGCGGTATGCAATTAGACTACCTGCAAGCGTGTACATCGGGAGAAATCAGGCTGTCAAGGCCGTATCATATCTTCGCCCACCTCCACGGTGATCTCGAAAATATGCGTCACTCTCCTGCTTCGCCGGCGGGAGCCTGGTCTTGACCTTATCTGCTCCTGCAGCGCCAACAAGATTTTCTGCGATGTTCTTCGACAGCATGACTGGACTACGCAACAGGCTTGATGCGCTCTGAAGCTGCCGAATTGCCATCTTCTGTTGCGGGATCTCCAGGTTGATCTTCCACAAGATTTTGCGAGTCACTGCAGGCAATGTCAGCGGCTGGGTTGTACTTGTGCTTCCGGCGAGGATCTCACCCAAGCTTATCATTGGGGAAGAACCATGCCGCTACTGCCACTGGTACCGACAGCGCCAAAGCTGCGATCGTTATGTAACCCATCACATCGGAATACTTGAAGAAGTGTCTGTCGTCAGCGCACCGGCCATCATCGCGCGATCGAAGTACTCACAGCAAGGGCGACTGCCAATCGCTCTGGCGAACCCCATTGAGGTGGCTTGGAAATCGATTCGAACATACTCTCGACCAGAATGTCGTTCTCTTGTGATCTCAATCGAATCCGCAGTCGCTCTTTCAGATTGCCGGTATAAATGCTGCCTGCAATCGCGGCTCCGATGGCAGCGCCCAGATTGAAAGCCATAGACACAAACGCAGTGACTTGCGCCAGCTCTGCATGCGGGACGACAATCTGAGCAGCCACTATGAATATCGCTTCAATCATGCCCGACCCGAGACCTTGGATGACCTGGACGGCAAAGAGCTCTGCGACTGAAGTGCCATTGGTACGCAGGCGCACCATCACCCCATACCCTATTAGCCTTGTGCATGCTCCCAGAAAGGCAATAAGCTTGTATGTCCGGAATTTGTACATGACAGCGCCCGCAATCAGACCGGACACGCACTGAGCTACGGAATTGACGCTGACCAAGTATACTGCATCGCGGGCGGAAAGGTTATGCGACGTGACTGACCATGGGAAGAGATAAGTGTGAGTCGCGCCAAAGCCAGCCATGTCGAAGAGAGCCATCATCGCAGGCAGTATGATTGCTCGTGTCTTAAAGTACTGCACTCGAATGCATGGATGCCGCGCAAAAAACCGCTCATAGGGCCAAATGCACAACAACAGCAGTGTTCCGATCGCCAGCGAGGTTGATATCCACCGCGTGTTCCAGCCGTTTGCGGTACGCCTCGCCATAGATATGGGAATCAGAAACAACGTCAAGCCAGCGGAAACCAGAAGTAATCCTCCCAGGTCAGTTTCAGAGCAGAATTGTACAATCGAGCTTTTCTTCGCGAGAATCAATCCCCTCTTCTTGGCCTTTCTCTGCAAATACAGAAGCGCAACGATCAAGACAGCTCCTCCTATTGGTATCATGATCGCGAACATACCATAGCCCCATCGCCACCCGACTCCATCAACAACGCTATCCACGATCGGCCCAGCAACCCAAGTCGTCACCAGCACGGGTGAGAATACCAGATTCAGGACCAAGGCCCTCATTCTCGTGCTGGTCAGATCGCTCACCAGTATATTCAGAAGCACTATATTCGAAGCTTGCCCAAATGCATAGAATACCGTCCCAGCAGCAAAGGTACCAAAGGACGAGGCCGCGCAGTGCAGGATGAACACCAGGCAGTACATGACGATAGATAACATGAACACTTCGCCTCGGCCAAGGATATCGGAGAATTTCGCAACGGGTATCTTCATCACGGCAGAGATTACGCTGAGTATCACGCCAAGCGTTCCTTGCAAAGAAAGCGATTGGAAGTCGGAGAGTGCGTAGTTCGAGTATGAGGGTGTGGTGGAACTGTCGAGCCCGCTATCTCACTGTCAGCCTGACGATGGATTCATTGGCGAACGGGACTCACAAGAGAGCTACCATCAAGGCAATCCTGTCGTCAACTATCAGCATTGCCTCAAGAGAACACTGATCGGCTTGCGGCCATGACTGCGCACCCAACTATAAACCAAGTCTTGGTCAATGGAGTCCATACCGCTTGGACACCTTCCATCTTGGCGGCTCCCAAGCTTGAGCATTCTTCTTGCGATCTCGATCGAGCGGCTCCTCCTCTTGCTCCGGTCTCGTTGGTAGTTTCGACACATTGCGCAGAGCTTGGGACTTTACTGTTGGCTTGGACCAATTCGAGATGACAACTCTCTTGGCCTGGTGAAGACTGAAGTCCCGGATGGGGACCGAACGGAAAATAGGAGAACAGTGCCGACATTTCTGATGCGTAGCACGCTTTCTCAAGCAAAAGAGCTTCTGAGTTTGAGCAAAGTGACGATGACTCTGTTCGGACAGCGATGATTCCTGTGCTCTCGAGATGAGGAAAGTGACACCCCTCCTGAGGGCATTTGTCGAACATCGCCAAGCAATACCCTACATTTACTTCAACGGTATAGTCACCAAATTCCTCTCGTGCACCGAAAACAGTATCCTTTGGACCCTTTCATGGTCATGACAGCTTGGTAACGGCCATTTACGAGGCCAATGCGAGGCAAAGCGGCCGCGAAAGAGGCGGCAGCGGACGTTCACTCGTCGAAACAGCCAATAGCGACTACGTACACTATCATCCATCCTCGTAGGTGCAAACGTGTGCTTGAAGCATGGCACAAGCATCACTGATTAAGTACACAAGCATGGCTACCTCGTGCTTGCATAAGGAACTGAGTAAGCCAGGATACAACCAACTCGCACACAAGCCAAGCCACGTTGTCCATGCCTATAGTCCCGGCAAAAGTATTTCAGAGTTTCCCTGAACGCCATAACCTGACTCTATAGGTCGGGAGTTCTCGGACTTTGCATAGAGCCAGCCTGACAAAAGAAACAGCCGAAGAAGCAGGCAGGACCTGGCACAGCCTCCTTATATACTTCGATATAGTCGGCACGCAATACCGATGCATCGGAGCAATCCCGATCATTCAATCGAAGAGATACTTACCCTCTCCAGCTTTGAGCGTCTCTACGCTCTCCCTCTCCCTCAATTGCCTCTCAACTCCCGAAAGCTCACTAGCGACAGGCTCCCCACCAACGACAGGAACAAAGAACATCTCAGCACGAGGTCTCCCACATCCCTCCTGATCCAAAACCTTCCAAACCCTCTCATACTCCTTCATATCCTCCCCCAATCCCTCAATCTTCCCACAATCAATCGACCCCCACAACAACGTCCTCTGCGTCTGCAGCAAGCCAGAATCATTCAACCTTCGACTCGCATCATCAAACCACAACATATACATAATCAAAGCCATTCTCATCATACTCCCCTTCATACTCATTTTCAAACATTTCTCAAGAATTTTTGCTTCTTCAAAATCCGTCTGGCACAGTGCAAGTATACATTCATTCTGCAGCTCGCCGACCTCAATCTCCTCAGCAAAGTTCCAGATCTTTACAAGCAGAGTTTGTCCGTTCTCTTCTATCTTTGGCGAGATATCGAGGTCCTCAGGCGGGTACGAATCATCGACTTCCCGGTCTTGAGGTAGACGGTCATTTATGAGCCAGAAGAGGAAGATTCCGTAGATCAGTGGGTCGGATGTGGGTAGGATGAGGGTTTTGGAAGGTGTGATGTGGCGTTTGAAGTAGGATGAGAGGCGACACAGTAGGGTTTTGGAGAGGATGCTGCAAGGTTTCGAGGAGGATCGGAGGTAGATGGATACGAGGTCGCCTTGGGGATTTTGGAAACGCGAAATGAGGGAGGAGACGGTTTCGACTGTTGATGATCTGCGGATTGGTGTTTTGCCTTTCGAGGGGCGACGGTGAGTGGTATTGGTGCACATGTTGGGAGTCAAGTCGGCCAGGTGTTGGTCAGTCGTGCTGCTCGTGGAGCAGGTAAGTGTCGATGAACAGTTTGCTCCCGCTTTCCCAAGTCTAGCGGTGAATGACTAGTTTGTGCAGGTGAACACCTCGGTATCTCCTCGATGCCTTCACTATATCGCCATTAAATAGCTTGCTGGCGGCCCAAGGTAGCTCTCCTTCACTCCGCCAAAGTCCAGTACCATTTTCTCAAGAAGCATATTACTATGGCGAAGTCTAATTCTCAACTCATGTCGCCCTGGTTTGAGGGGTACTCCTGCAAGTATGTGCCAATTGACCCAAACGTTATCTCCTGCCGCTTCGAACCACCCATCAGCAGCCGGCCAACCTTCATCTTTGGACTTTTGTATCGCGTCAGCCCCAATGGAGTATATCTCTTGTGTCGTACTTGGCCCGCTGTCGATCTGTAGATCATACTGGAGAGTGTCTTCAGGCGAGAGTATCAAAGTTGTGCCGAAGTAAATTACCAAGGTTGCTTCCTGAACTGCAGTAAAGCTGTAAAATGTATAGCTTAAGAATGGTAGATCATCGTCCTGCACGTTCATCGAAGGATCGAGACTTATAGAACCTGTCAGAAGTCTTCCGGTGTCGAGCAGAGCGCGGTATGGCAGATCGACTTGCGAGCCTGTAGCTGGTATCGAGACGTAACCATCTGCCTCAACGAAGCCCTTGGTGAAGTCTTCAGGTAGTTTGCGACCATTGATGGGTAGATGAAGCTGCTCGAAGTCTCCTTCTCTCGACCTCACATCGATCAGAATCTCCTCTTCAAACGTCTGTGGAACCAGATCCCAATCGACACTGATCTCCACTCTGACATCTTCGTCATCGAGCGTAAGTGTACCTTCGCAAACCGACAACTTCAGCCATTCTTTCGGTGTTGTGGCATACCAATGTATCGTTCGTGGTCCAGGGGTGAAGATCTCGAACCAACTGTTGCTAGCCGAGTATCGACTGAGCTCTTGGAAAGTCACACCAGGAACAAGATCTCTCCTACTCGGATGCGTACGATCAGACTCCTCATTACATCTACCAGGTCTCACACCTTCATGTCCCTCCACAGCAACTCCTATATTACCGGCTATCGGATTCGAATGCTGTCGTTTCTGAACATAGCAGAGACCATCAATCATATCCCGAGATGGAGCGTGCCAAGTATCTTCGTACCCGTAATGTGGTTGGCGAAGCATATGATTCCATTTGCCATCCAGTAAGGCGTGGTACTCCTCTGATAAGTCAAAGTCCTGGTCGAAGAGGTCGAGAATCTCTTGTGCGAGGCGATTTGCGGAATTGCGTCTTTGTCGGGCGTAGAGACGGTTCTTGCTGCGTAGGATTTGGATCATGTAGTAGATGCAGGTTGCTTTGACTGGGTGTAGGATAAGTTGAAAGCATGCTGCTTTCTCCGCTTCATTGACTTGTTCGTGTATGGTAGATGCTTGACGTAGTAGATCGCTGAGCCTATCAAGCAGTGTCTCCGCTTCTCGATAATTCAGGATCGAAAAAGTGGTGGGCTCGATCAGCTCGTGTTTCCTGATTGAAGCTATTCGGTCGTAGCCGTAAAGCACGTCGGCAGCATCTTCTGCGATTCCAGAGTTGAAGTTCTGCTTCGCCCATTCGGCGTGGAATGTTCGGACATCCATGTTGCCCACTGTGTCGCAATTCCATGCTAAAGCCATGGCACAGGACAGCGGACACTCAACTGGCTTCAGGTCTCCGACGTTGAAGACCCAGATCTGCCTGGCTTCGCGATGATAAGCCTGCATGAGCTGGTGCTTGACCTTGCCGAGCGAGTTGCTGTTGATCCATTTGTATGATCTTGGCCAGCCAACATATTCCAGATGGTAGTAGATTCCTGCACCGCCTTGTCGTTTCCTTTCGGCTTCTGTTGGCAGTCTTCGTATCGTGCCGAAATTGTCGTCTCCAAAAAGTAGGGTGACATCGTCTGGAACTTCTAGTTTACCGCTTTCATACATAGTCTGAACTTCCTTGTAGCAAGCAAGAACTTGTGGGACTGCATCCTCCGAGCCATGTTCCTCTTTGAAAAGGTGTCGCTGTGTCTGGATCACGTCTCGAACGACAGCAGCAGGATCTTCGCCTGCCATCTTCTTATCGTATTCGCCTCGCATACCCAAAGTGAAGTAAGACTCTTTGCCAGCTGCTCTCCGAACTCCTTCCCGAAAGAAGTCAGTGATACGATACTTGTTAGTCAACCAGTTCCAGCTACCATCTGGATTCTCGGCGAACCATTCGTTAGAGAGTCGTTGCATAGGTTCATGGTGAGACGTCGAAATGACAATACCAAGTTCGTCCGCCAGTGTTTGGTTTCTTGGGTCGTCTGTGAAGAATGATGCACCTGGATTGGGATAGCCTGGCCACATTGCGGGCCAGAGGAAGTTGGCCTGTTCGAATCAGTACCCGTAGGCCTAATCAACTCGACGAAGAAGTTATTTACCTTCAGTCTAAGGAGTAGCTCGAACAATTTCTCGTAGAATTCAGAGTTGTACTTGCCGAACTTCTCCAGGACCCAGCCTGTGAGCGCAGGAGCCTCATCGTTCAAGAAAATGCCTCTGTACTTGACGCTTGGCTCTCCGTGGACTGTGACCTTGTCACTTGCATATATTGCCGAGTGTTGCTTAGGTAGTACGTCTGCCCACCAATACCAACTGCAATTTGATCAGTACGAATTTGTGCGTGGATTGCAATGATTATAGAAACGCACGGTGATACACCAATTTGTTCTGATAATGTGTATGCTCCATAGATTGTTCCACGCTTGTCGCTTCCGACAATGACGAATGCTTTCAAAATGCCTTCAAAGGGCTCAGCCACGACGCTCGTATGGAACGACTCCCATTTTCCGGATATGCTCTCAATATCAAGCTTGCGCTGTCGGACAAGATTCTGTATCAAATGACTGGACTCTACGCAGCCAATGATGATGACTGTCTCGGCTTCCGACCCTGAAGAATCTCGATCGACTTCGATAACTGTCTTCTCTACGTGCTGGATCAGGACTCGTCCCAAGTCAAGCGCCAGGTTGTGGACGGCCGCTTTGATTCCTGGCAGCTCATGAATACTGATCATGAGAGGAGCATCATTGAGCTTGATGCTACTATCGTTTCCTTCGAACTGCACAAATGTCTCTTCGAACATCGTGGGAGACAACAGATAGCAAGCCTGAGCTCCGTGTGAGAAGGTCAAGGCGGGGAATGTTCTTCTGGTGTGTGAGGATGTGAGTTCCGGACAGGAGTCGAGCAGACTTTGGCACTGATATGAGCCGCGGGCTTCATGGATCGAGTCCGGATAGGTGATACTGCTGTCTCTCGTTCTCGTGAGAAGCTCACGATGCCCAAGATGCCCAGAGCGGTATGCAAAGAAGATCAAAGTAGCTCACAAACCAAGTGGACCAGAAGCCGAACCTCCAATGAGATCAGACATGCTTGATTCTCAGTAGCGGGGTACAATAGGCTAATGAGACCTTGCAACATAGGCATTTCTTTCCGCAGGTCGTCGAATGTTTGCCGCTCCAGAAGGTTCTTGGGTGCTTAGGGAGATCCAAAGCCTTGTACATTGTCTCGTCTGGGAGCAATTAACTTGAAAAGCAAGTAAGATACCGGTCGAAAAGACCACAAACCCTACGAGGCCGTTTGAAAGGCCGCCAGCGATGCTTCATGAAAAACGAAAAAGTGTATGGCCCTAGCTTATTGCTTGCAGAATTAAGAGTGAAGTCTTAGCTGAGATGAGCGAGGTGCATAGAGCTCGATCTTGCCGTCTTGACACTGGCATCACATAGCGACGATGTCCAGTCCTAAGCCGTTGTGTGTAGTGAGGTCTCTGGAGTGAAAGCGAAGCTTCATATGCTTCGCTCTCCGCGGCTTTACCTTCTTCGCATGTGATGCTCGGCAGCCATGACTTGAGTGGGTCAGTGCGCGCGACCATGAAATCTCTAGACTTTCTGAGTACACTCCTTCCATCTGATCAATCAACAGTCAATGGCAAGTGTCGCCAATCACAACATCATGTCTGCCCAGGCCAACGAACCTGTCGAGGATGATCCACCGCTGGCGAGCGCGACTGTCTCTCCATCAGCACCAAAGCCTCGACACCGCACCACATTCTTCGACTTACCAGCAGAACTGCGCAACCAGATCTACGACGAGGTCGCCGAGCACGATGCTCCTAAGCAGGCGCTGAAGGCGTACTTCCGATACCAAGGACCATCACGCACACTCGCAGAGGTATGTAAGCAGACTCGCCGAGAATACCTACCAAGACTCCATCAGGATCTTGCTTTGTGGCTATTCGATAGCTACGTCAAATCAGATCCTACGAAGGAGTGGCTCGACATCTTTGGTCGCTCACGAGTTCCTCTCACACGGAAGTTCTGGATCTGGTGCGATCCTTTCTCTTGTGAGATCGTGCTCCACGGGAAGAATTCAAAGAAGCAGTTGAGTGTGCGATATGATTGGTACGAAGACGTAACCGAAAACGAGCCGGAGGATCATGAGGCTGTAAACGATGCTGCAGAAGCGTTCGTGCAAAGTCACTTGCAACAGTGCGAGAGTGGCCCGTATTTGACTCTGGAAAGCCTGAAGAAGGTCATCGACCACGTCCGCGCCCGAATGGCTCAGCAGAGGCGCGAAGAATAGAGTGGCCTGGTAACGAGACACCCATGAAGCTCGCGTCGTCTTGCGATGGAGGAGTGCGGGAGATAGGCTACCAGGGACAGAAGGTGACTGAGCGCGGGAGTGAGGAGTCGAAAACAGTGTTGCCGCAACGGAGCATGAGGAGCAGAATTCATGCGAGAGCATCAGCAGAAGTCTTTTGTGGAGGACCATTAATAGTTACCGATCACCCCTGCAAGTCCAAACGCGCCGGCGTTCGATACATTCAACATTCGCCTTGCCACGAGATTTCCCTTCCAATTTGGGCCATGGTCTTGCACATTTGGCAAAGGCGATATGAAGTCAAGAGCAGTGTGGTATACTTCGAGCAGTGGTTTGCGCTTCGAAACTTATGCATTCCGGTTTCATCTTCGGTTGGGTATCCATTAACGCCGCATCATGCATCTTTACATATTGAGATGCAACCTCTCCAACGCCGTTCCTCGTAGCGCGCTTTATCGTAGCTGGTTCAGCCCAGCCTTGGTCCTACTCTTACGCCCTACTCCAGTTTTACATTCGCAATTCTTCCATTCGACCAGTGTCGCTACCGCTTCTTCTTTTGACCGCCTTTCCTGCTTTCTATGATATTGTTAGCATCCAAGCGCATCTACAATCAATGCTTTCCAGAACTTACCCGCCGCGCTCTTCTTCTTCTTCGGTGCTCCCTTGCCTCTACTCTTCGCAATTTGAAGGTGCTCTAATCTGTCCTCCTCGAAGTCGTCATACATCTCAATTTTCCGCAATGGGTATAAAGCCTTGAGATCCTTGAAGGTGGCTACTCGACGCGGGTAGTATGCTGCAAGTGAAGGTCCTCGTAATCGTTGTCGTAGGACTTTATTCCCGAGTCGCAAGTTCTGAGGGTTAAATGTGGTGTTGAATATTCGACATTGTGTCCGCAGCAGGTCTAGCACTCGTGATCGTGGGACCGCCATGATTGTTGCATGTGAGAGTCACTCAGTGGATTGTTCGCTTGTGAAGTCGATGTCGTCGGCGCCGGAAGTGCCAAGAAAGGGGTCCGAGCGCCCGCGACTTCCTACACCTGAGCCGGATCAACTTCACATTCTTTTTAACACAGACACAACCACAATCGCTGCTCATCTCCTCACTGTCGCCAGGTGCTACAACATATACATACAATACAGCATCATACAGTGTACACAGTGCCGAGGAGAGCTGCATGACCATGAGCAAGAGACCATACGAGAGTGGCGGAGGTCCGCCAACGAAGCGTCCGCGCGAAGACTACTCATATTCGAGGCGCGATCACTTCGACGACCGTAGGGGCAGGAGCGATCGATATGATGACCGACGTGATAGCAGGCGCGACGACAGGCGCGAGCCATCAAGCTATAGCGTCAAGAGTCCAAAAGGTCCTTCACCTGAGAAGCAGGGACCACCACCACACGTAAGTTCATATGGAAGGGCTTGACGCAAGTTCTTGAAGACAGTACACTCGCGGAAGCTGTATTTGCTACATGGTAATCACATGGTCAAGTTGAATTATTAACACTGTCCCAGGACCCATATCTCCCTAAGCCCCTGCCGCCGCGTCCAGAGCTCCCGGTTGAGTGGGCTGATGCACCCTTTCGCCATAAGTCTACTGCCCATGACCCCTCGCAGATGACTTACGACCGTCTGGAGTTTATTGGAGATGCCAACATCGAGAAGTTTGCCACCGACCTGATCTTCGAAAAGTATCCGCAGCTTCAAGTTGGCGAGATGAGTCAGCTTCGGGAGCAGCTTGTCAAGAACGAGACACTCGCAGGTTACAGCAGAGCGTACGTTCTGGAGAAGAAGATCAAGGCCAATGATAAGAAGAGTATGCAAAAAGACAGTCAGGGCAGAGGCAATAAAGGCTGGACCAAAGTCATCGCCGATGTCTTCGAAGCATACATCGCTGCGATCATCTTATCGAACAGCAACAAGCGGACAGGTGAAGACATTGCCGAGGCTTGGTTGCGAGAACTGTGGACGCCACGCATCGAGGCGCTCATGCAGTCGAACAGAGTGCACGCCTCACGAATGAAGAGCTCTCCTGATCCAACTTCTTCGTCTTCGCCCGCAAAGGAGGCCGGTACAATGCCGTACGACGAAAAAGCGAAGGCTATACTGCAGCAGCGAGTCTACCGTTCAGCACAACAAGTCAAGTTGGATTATGTGGATGCTCACATGGTCGAGCTGAAGGGCGAGAAGCTCGGCCAGAATGAGTGGACGCGGGAGCTTTATGTCATTGCGCCAAAATATGGCTACGAGAGAGAGTATCTCGCCACTGGCAAGGGTCGCAATAAGGTCGAGGCTGACAACTGGGCTGCAAGTGCAGCTATGCTTCATAAGAAGGAGCTCGTGGATGACCTGGAGCGTCGTGTGAAGGCAGATGCGGAGGAGCACAGACGCAAGAGGCAGGAAGAATCTACCATGAAGAGTGAAGCATCTTCCGATACCTTTTAATGGCGGAGTCGGCCAGAAAGAACGAGGAATGACTCTGAGATGGGCAGGATTGCCAGGCGCTTAAAGGTCGAGCTGCCTGACTGACGCAGCTTACTCGAATGGAGCGTCCGCGTGGGCTGGAAAGTGATTGCAAGTCAAGTGGGATCTTGGTTCAATTTCTCCACGGCCAGGAGTGTTCGAATGTCTTGACATCCAAGAACGAACGACATGACTTTAGCATCTGCGAGCAACTATCATGTCCCGCTCAATTTTACAATCTGGTCGCACTTCATACTAGTCATCTTTGACCTTGTCCTTGACTCACGCCAACTATGGGTATTGCAAGTGGCTGATTCTTTCAAGTCGCCTTGACTGGGACCATCGCTATGCTTCAAATTGCTCTGGCCATGAGAGTCCGGATACACCAGCATGCTACGCTGACTCTCCATAGTCCTCATTGTAGTGCTATGCTCGCCTCATCAAATCCATCAAGCGGCCAGTGTCTCAGTCTCCATCATGCCTAACCTTTGTCCTATTTTCGACAACCCTCCAGGTACTCGATGATTTGATAGAATCCATTCGCTGTCAAATACACCACGCCGTTTTCCTCCTGCAGCACGCTGTCTACGAGATCAGCGAGTTCCTTCTCCGATCCTCTGAATGTAAACCAGCTGTTGGACTTGTCATCTCGGAGATCAGGCTCGGAAACCTCAAAACGAGCAGACTTGTCCCCTTCCTTGATTGCAGCACGCAAACGTATCTCGCATCTCGGACCGATCCCACCCCAGAAATCAAAGCACTTGGTCATCGGAATTCGACTCTCTGCAAAAACCGCCATCCACTCTCGTGTTCTCGAAGAATCCTTATCCTCGACTCCATCTCTGACCGTAAATGAGGCGCTTCTGATCCTGTGATATCGCGACAAGAATTCGTGACGGACTTGTCGATTGACTTGTGCTAACGCGTCTGGCTTCATGTCCTTTCGTAGTTTTGAGCACCAGGTGAACATCCAGTACATGGCTTCGCGTGGTTCGGAGAGGGTGACCAGGTCGTAAATCTCATCTCGGATTTCTGCTGGAAGGTCGAAAAAAGTGACCCCACTTATGGCCTCGACTGCCGCTGTCTTTGATGTCGCCGCGACTCGCGCGCTCTGGATTGTGCTGTCAAGACTTGCCGGCATCTTGTTGGTGCTCATTGGATTTATCATCTCGAGAATGTGATGGTTTGGGGTCGAGGCGATGCGACAATCTCCATCACAGCTACGATCTCAGTTGAGAAAGTCATAAGCCGATCTTCGCTTGAGGTAAGGTGAGGTTGACATTTGGATAGCGCGCTAATGAAACGGGCCGCTGCCGTTTTCACATGCAGGAAGGTACGTACGTCTTTGCATGGGTCTCAAGCTCTACTTCTATGAAAAGCCTAACTTCCAAACTGAGCGTCGTCTCAACCAATATACGCCCAATGATACCGATGCAAGTATTAAGCCGAGTAGAATGCTGAATCACCTTCTCGTTCAGAGGATACATTACTGGCCACCCTGCTGCCATTCTCCGCTTTGTCGCCCGACCTGCGTCAAAGGGCACTGGGACTCTCCACCCTGATCTTGCATCTCGTCACTATTGAGCATCGATGTCAGCATGTGTTATTGGAATCTGGATACCAAGCATTGAAATACTCACCAGATGTTGCAAAAAGCTTGACTGGCCGGACCAAGACCACTCCATCCTTGCTGGGATCCACCTTGTGGCCAGCCATTCTGGCTACCTCCGGAAGAGCCGCTTTGAGGCCATCCGTTTTGGCTGCCACCTGACGGGCTACCCTGTGGCCAGGAGTTGCTGCCCCAGCCTTGCTGTCCGTTGCCTTGAGGAGAGTCGCCATTTCTTACACCGTTCCAGCCTGGCTTCGAACCACCCTGAGACCAGCCGCTGTTAGACCCGCCTTGTGAAGGTCCTTGAGGCACGCCACCGTTGCCATTACCTCCCCAACCTTGCTGCGAGCCGCTTTGTGGTGATCCACCGTTGCTGCTGCTGCCACCCCAGCCTTGGCCTGAGCCACATTGTGGAGAGCCATTGTTGCTACCACTCTGCCATCCATCTCTCTGTTCAAGAACAGACTGACACTGCTGCTCACACTTCTCCTTGCACTGCTCCTGCTTCTCCTCATCCTCCTTAAAGAACTGGCAAAAATTACAGCATTGATCATTACATTTCTTCTGATCCTCGTTCGTCTCGCGCTTTCCGAGTATTCCACTTCCCAATGATGGCCCTCCCTTAGCGCTCCCAGCAAGGCTGCCGCTGATGCCGCTGAAGAAGCCACCTGTAGTTCCGCCGATTAGGCCTCCGCCAAGACTTCCGAATGTGCCTCCTAGAAGTCCACCCCCGACACCGCCAACGCCGCTGCCGAGACTGCCACCTGTGTTGGATGTCAAGAGGCCTTGTGGAAGTGCGAAAGCTGTGCTGACGAGGAGGGTGAGGGAGATTTTGGAATGCATTTTGGAAGATACGAGATGGGAATGGAATGAAACGAGGGTATGTAGCTGGAGCGTTGTGTGATGTGGCAGTGAAATAGGAGGAAAGGCGCAGACCATATACACCTAATGATTTGACCTTGAGCATTGACAGGAGACTTGTTCAAGGTTGTCGATCGTGGTACTCCTTAGCAGTATTGGCCTTCGTTTGGTGAACTATCACCTTAAAGGCTGCCTACTTGGTGGTAAATGAAGCCGAAAATCTTGCTTGGCCAAGTAAGCAGTCATGCTGATAGACGATATGAACCGGAGTAAGTTTGTGTATACTGAGTCTCGGGCTCGGAAGGGACCGATAGTTGTACTCTGCGACAAATGCCATTTCCCGCGGATTCGACCGCATGCCTGTGAGTTTCTGAGAAGTTCACGAGCATTGCCGGTGGGCAGTCCGCATAGCTGTCCAACTAGGCTGATCAAGGAGTCGGTGCGCTGTCGTGAAACATCTTCCTGCTTTTTTGAAGACAGCAATCTTGCGACAAAATCCGGCCTAGCCTAAGGATGTTCGCACTTTCAAAGCTATCTTTGAGCGAGTATGGCGGGCCGGATAGAGAGATGATTTGTGTGGTTGGAAGATCGATCATGCCCACGAGAAGAAATGTAGACGGAGTGTTGTGATGTTTTGCGCATCAGCGCCGGAAACGCCAAGGCCCGGCGATATCCGCCGAGCTCCGTTGGCTCCTTGTTGACTGTTCCTTCATGATCATCAGTATGTCCACACAAGGACTTTATTACTGTATGTGCAGTCCCATTGGACCGAGAAACGACAATGACAGTACCCCGATCTCCAGACGCCGCGAGCAGTGATCCCGATACAAGGCTCCGACTCGCAGACCTATCGCTCCCACCGCCATCTCCCAGAAGCAAGCAAGAGCAAGAAAAGGAACATTACGGCGCAGCTACATGTGAGCTGTGATTGTGACAAACCAGGCTCGCCGTGAGCCCGAACGTGGCAGTGGCACCATGATCATATTCATGAGTGAACAGTGTTTGGAAGAGTTGTCATTCAGTGAGAGTAAAAGTAGTGCTCTTGCGGTCGTTGCATGCACGAAAGTGCATGGCCATAGCTTCCACGCTGAGCTCCATCCGTGGAACCCTTCCCTCCATCGGTTTACTCTGAGACCTCCTCATCTTCCTCCTCGACTGCTGCCTTCCAGCAGCCCTTGCATGCTCCGCGCTTCTCCTTGTTGATGGTGTAAGCGTCAGGAGATGACCACAACGGCTCAGCCTCCGCCTCGCGCTCCTTGTTGATGGTGTATGCATCTGGAGAAGACCAGAGAGCCTCACGCTCCTGTGAGGCATCATCAGCTCTACTCGGTGAGATTTCCCATTGGCGGATGTGGCTAACCTTGTTGATAGTATAA
This sequence comes from Pseudocercospora cruenta, assembly GCA_013365205.1. Classification (NCBI taxonomy): domain Eukaryota; kingdom Fungi; phylum Ascomycota; class Dothideomycetes; order Mycosphaerellales; family Mycosphaerellaceae; genus Pseudocercospora; species Pseudocercospora cruenta. The sequence goes on from JAASFE010005524.1 coordinate 130,233, forward strand.
GCGTCTGGCGATGACCAGAGTGGTGCTGCCAAAGCACTTGAGCAAAGTGCTGCGACGACGGCGATGATTGAGGAACGCATGTTTGCTAAAATTCTTGTTCAGGATGTCGAGTCTTGTGTTTGGACATCAAGCTTCTCGAAGACATTATTGCTCTTCTTATAAGCCTTTGCGCTCCGGTCGCCGAGCACAGATGGATTGTTGGCCGCCTTGAAACATGATACAGCTGATCACGCAGGTTGACAGCAGAGCAACACGGTACTGTTGCATTCCTGTACTTCGACATTGATATTGTCCCATCACCTGCCACTTCTGGAAAGCCGCCACCAAAACTAGCGTGTTTAGCCTTTGGCTGTGCATTCAGGCCTTCCAACATTAGCTACTCCATATGGAAGAACTCATTCTCACTGGTAGAGACCATGCATAAGATGTGCACTTGCTACTACACCACGACCTTTCGGATAATGGTCGACAGTTTGGGCCAAGAGGTTGCACCAACTTCTCGACCTGGGAGACGTTCAAGCTGGCCGAATACTGAACTTGCACGGTTTTCAACTCTCTTCGGGACATGAAATCTGCAGTGCATGTCCTCTCTAGCAACCATGGAGCACTACTTGGAGAAGGACGAAGCTCAAGAATCACTCCTAGGTGGACGACCGCTCTCGAGAGCACCACTGCAGAAGAAATCACAGCCATTCAGGTCCTCCTTGGTTATCCTTACTGGGCTGAATGTGCTCTTCTTCGTTGCATCGCTGGTCGTTCTCGTGGCGTCGAAGTATACCCTTTGGCCTTTGATCTCACGCAATGCAGCACTGAGGGCCACTTCTACATACAGTCCGGTACTGTCAGATGTGAAGTTGCCTATAACAAGCTCTCGCATGAATAGCTCGCTGTTCGGGGAAATACCTTCAATATGGCGAGGCCTTCCTAACGACCCAGACACCGAGGCGGCATGGGACCAATTCGAACATATCAGGACCTTGCCTCTTACGGCAGCGCAAGTCCAACGTATGGGCAAGGACCCAAGTACTGTCGCCAAGTTCGAAGACCCAGTATGGAATATGGGCGACGATGCATACGTCGGTGCCCTCGACTTTTTCCATCAAGTTCATTGCCTCAATCTTCTGAGGAAAGCAGCTTTCTTCAATCACCCTGCGGCCATGTCCATGAAACACGGGAAGCAAGACAAGCTCTACTGGGTTCACTTACAACATTGCACGGACATGCTCATGCAGCACCTTTTATGCACTGCCGATACTGGCATGATCACTTATCAATGGAGAGAGGACAACGAACATCCATTTCCGGACTTCACTGTGAATCGAGAATGTAGAGACTGGCACCAGCTGGCTGCTTATCGCGATGAGAAGGCGGTCGACCTGGAGAAGTACATGACTTATACGAAGCCAGAAGGGGTGCAAGAAGTGTCTCAGCCGAAGGAGTACTGGGCTCTACTGAAGGAGGTGGAGGAAGCTGGCGAGGAGTCGGCGCATGGGCACTGATCTGTCATCCTTCGTCGACGTCTCGTATCTAACGACAGAACGACACTGTTGATAGCCGCTACCGGTCTCCCACGATTTTGCAGTGGTGTCAGGTTCCTTCGCACGCGCATCCCTTTTGGCAGAAACACTGCATCAATGAGAGCAATCCGTTTAAGCTTCAGGTCACGAGATCTCTGTCATGGCAGACCTGCTTCCTATGATGGACAAGGAGCATCTACGACGGACGTCTGTTTCGATGTGGACTCCGCTGTGAAACAGTGATCCTCAGCGGCCTGCCGCCCCGATTACGCCCGCGACGCGAATGCAGCTTCGAAAATCATTTGAACGTCGCATGCCTCGGTCTTGCGAACGATACGCACTACGGTGTACTTAAAGAGATGGAAAGAGTAGTTTAAACGTAGCAGAGCCAGGCTCGGCGTTTTCATGAGATCGACCTCGGCAAACTCGGAACTCTAATCACCCATACAAAGTACCTTATTTTCACCTCGACAACGACAACAGAGAGTCCTCTATTTCACCCGCAGTATTCAGCAAGATGTGCAACGGCCAACCCATCCCGACAAAGCTACCCAGCTCCTACCCATCCCTCTCATACCAGGAGATTCGAATATCCCATCATCCGGCCTCCTCACCTGAACCAACTCCGGTCTTAATATGCACACTTTACCGGCCCAACCACAACAATCAATTCACAGATATCATGACAGATGAGCTGGAACACTTTTTTGGTCTGGCCAGCATCGACGATCGTGTTAAATGCATCGTTCTCGCAGGTCATGGTAAGATGTTTTGTGCTGGACAGGATCTAAATCAAGGGTTCAAGCTGAGAGGTAATGGTAAATGGGAGACTGATAAGACGCATCGAGATGGGTAAGCCAGTCAAGTCACTCCTAGCCTTTAGTGTAATGCTGACGCTAAATGTCCAGAGGAGGCCGAGTCTCTCTCGCAATCCACCAATGCACAAAACCCACCATCGCAGCAATTCATGGTCATGCTATCGGTGTCGGTATCACAATGACAATGCCATGCGTCATGCGTATCGTGTGGTCAAGAGCCAAGATTGGGTTCGTCTTCTCCCAACGAGGCGTGGTGATAGAAGGTTGTTCGAGTTTCTTCTTGCCGAAATTGATCGGTGCTGCGAGGGCACTTCAGCTTTGCGTGACTGGCTCTACTATTCCTGCAAGTAGCAGGCAGCTTGACGGCTTATTTTCAGATTTGATCGAAAAGCAGGAAGATGTTCTTCCAAAAGCGCTCGAGGTTGCGGAGGGCATCGCGAGGGACACGAGTACGGTCAGCACGTTCATGATCAGAGAGATGGTGTGGCGCGGAATGCAGAGTGCTGAGGAAGCGCATTTATTGGAGAGTCGGGTTATGGGGCATATGAGAGGTGAAGCGTAAGTATTGGTCCCGAAGGATGATCAATCGTGATGCTGATTTTGCGTGCAGGGACAATGATGAGGCTGTTGCAGCATTTCTGGAGAAGCGGAAACCGACCTTCACAGCTACGATCCAGAAAGACTCGCCGCCTGTGCATCCTTGGTTCACACCGGTCAATACGAAGAATCCTGCACTCGCAGATCCAAGCACGAATGGGAAGCCGAGATTATAACCGAGACGAGCATACAGAATTATGACTTTCAGCGTCTATCTTCCTGATCAACTGTGAATCGATACTTCACGTCTTTGAAGCCATCACAAGCAAAGCAGTAGAACCAGACCAAGTCTTGCCCACTTTCATCGCAATTGCTGATGCCGTGCTGAGCATTTCCAGGTATAAACACCAACGAACCCTTCTCCACCTTCGTCTCTACCCCATCGATCCTCATCCGACCTTGACCTTCAATGATGAAATAAATCTCCGCTTGTTCATGACGGTGATGACCCAAAAAGCCTCCGCCTGCAGGGCAGACAGAAATCCCAGCTGTGAGAGAGTCCGTCCGGGTGACGCCAGACGAAAGCAGTGTTCTCCAAGCCACATTTCCGTACTTGGCATCTGGGAAGCACTCTTGTGGCTTGTGAGCAATTTCTTCGGCTGACAGAAAGACCGGTGCGCTGGTCACTGCGCTATTTTGAGTACTGTTGCTCGATTCGGATCTTGAAACGATCTTGGTCTGCAAAGTGCGTGGCTGCGGTGTTTGCCGTTTTCCAAGAAGCTTCGATTCTACAGCGCCCATTGTGGTTGAAATGGCGACTGGTTTCGAATCATGGACAGTTTTGTGATTGAGAAGAACTATCATCCCTTATACAAGAGACGTGCTCCACTCATGCGGACCATATTGCCAAATCGGGGAATAGCGTCCACAGCGTGATGCCATGATGCTTGAAAAATACCTGGACAGGTTGAGGTCCTCAAGGAGCCGAAGCGACATGCTGAAGCGGAGGTCCATCATACTCATCGTCGGACTGCTTCGATTTCCGAGCCGCTGACGGCCACTGTCGATCCACCCACCGCTGCATATTGATACCGTACAGCGCTGTGACAAAGCAAAGCCCGCCAGCAACATATACGAAGACAACACTGATAGTGCACTGAACGCCAACGCCTACAGCATCGATGAGCGGAACAGCGACTCCGCTTGCTAGTGCCGAGAAAGAATACTGCACAAGGTATTTGCTTGCGATGGCTTCTGCTCTGTTCAGTGGCATGACTTCTGCACAGTATGTGTTCAAGCCAGCAAATGCGGCGAGGATGCCGGCAGCCGTGAAGAATGCGAACACGATTGGTAGCGGCAGAGCGCCAACATGCTCTTCAATACCCCAGCCATAGATCAAAGAAGCTGCTGGGATGACCAGAAACCAGCTGATAAAGCCGCTTCTCAGTCGATCTTGAGGCAAACGGAAACCGTTGCGATTTTGGATCCATTGCCGGACAGTACGGTCTGAGAAGCGCCCTCCGATGAGTGTTCCAAGTAAGAATCCTCCTGCTGGCGAAAGATAGAAAAGACCGGATATCAATGGCGATGTCAGGCCGTACTGAGACACCAAGATGTGTCGGGGGCTCGAAAGTAGAGCGTACTGCGACCAGCTCAGGAGTCCGCAAGCCAGGTCGGTGAGTAAGAGATTGGGATAGCGCATGAGGCTGAAGACTCGCATGGGACTGAACATTGCGGCAACTTCCTTGACCGAGTGACTTTTGATCGTTGCGGACCTGCCACCATGTCGGAGAAATATGAGAGAGAAGAAGAGACCCAGACCGATCATCCCACACTGGACCCAGAGTATGACTCTCCAGGTAGTGTATGTCGTGATGATACCTGCTATCATTGGTCCCATCGGTGGTCCAAGCACAGTGCCGCACAAGAAGAAACCTGTTGCGGTGCCTCGCTTTACTGGTGGGAAGTACTCGGCGAGGATAGCTTGCCCGGTGACGTGGAAGAAAGTTCTGGTGAGACTTGTCAGTACGGATCTACGAGTCGAAAAGACGATACTCACCCCTGGAATCCAGAGAGGATGCGGAAAACGATGAACTTCTCGAGATTTGGTGCAAAGGACGCGGCCAAAGTCCAGATAAAGAGCGCGACTATACAGGCATTCCAGGTGTATAACCGGCCACACAGTGGTATGAGAGGCCCCCAGACGAAATTCGAGAGGCCCATGGTGAACAAGACACCTGCACTGGAAGCATTGATGATCTCGCTCGTTGTACCATAGTCTTCTGCAATCTGGCTCGCGGCCGAAAACAAAGATGTGCTACTGAAGCATGCTGTCAATGTCGCAAAGCTGGTCGTAAAGACCACGAGACACTTGGTGCCCGTAGAAGCATTGTATCCTGGTGATGTTTCTTCGGGATCGATTGTTGAGGTCGCGGTCGATGATGAGGGTGTCTGCTTCTCGAGTTCCGAATCCTTAGAGGTCTTCATAGTGTTGAGATTTGTGCCATGCGTTGGTCTTTTGATTCAGTAAAGTAGGATTCTGCGAGAGCACAGCAATGGATATATGAACGAAGCGTTCGGTCAAAATGCGTGCTGGCCGAGGAGCACAAAAAGCGGTGGCCGCCCGCGAATCTGCCATCGTTAGGCATGAAGCAAGACTTCGCAGCTCATGACCAGCGCATATATTTTCAAATTGGTGCAGTGATGCGATCGTCGACATTATCAACTGCCCACTGCATTTCGTGTCAGCTGTTGAATAGTGGTGAGAATCTGACATTCGCCTGGCGGAGGATTACAGAGAGTCGCCGAGAGCGGAGGCAGCTTTCTTGGAACCATTCCTTTTCAGTCACTAGTGCCCCATTCCTTTGACTCTTTTTCCATCGGCGCCGTGGCCACTTTCGCCATGTCCTTTCGGCTTCTTTGTTCCAGCTCGCCGTCGACACTTCAAAATGTCAGTGACGCCAGGAAAACGTATCACTGCGTGAGCAGACATCACCTCTTGGCATTAGACTTTGATACTGACAGGCATACCTAGTTGCCTTGAATGCCACAAAAGGAAAATCAAATGTTCCGGCAACGGTCCACCTTGTACATCTTGCCAGGAGTCTCGACTGGAGTGCTCGTATCCTGTGAGGGACCGCAAAACGAAAGTCGGCCAAAGATATCTGGACAATCTGCTTGAGGAGAACAAGCGACTCAGCGCTCTCGTATCTTCGATTGGAACGCCCGGAGCAACACCGCCGCAAGGAAGCGATCATGCAGAGGCAGCACCACGAGCTGACAATGCCGATCGAAATCCTGTGCTGGACGAGAGGCCGTGGTTCATCGGGATCAATGCTGTAGATCTACCCATTCACATTGGTGAGGCTGCAGATGCTGCATTCGCGACCAGGCTCCGACAAGCTGCTTCGACAAAGCAGGTCAGCCATTTCCCAAGAGTGCATTATATGACCGACGATGCACTACGAACACTTTCGGAGACTCCGCCAGCCTGGCCCAGCCCTGCGAGGATCCGTTTTCTGATTGATGTTGCTTTGAAGACGATCTCTAGAACATGGCACGTTGTTCGGAGAAGCACGATATTGCAAGACGTTCAGAAGTTGTTGACAGATCCGAAGCAATGCAACTGGCTCACGACTTGTCGGATCTGGGTGCTGATGGCGATTGGTGAAGGATACTCGTCACGATGCACGCTACCTGACCAGCCGTTTCCTGGTGCGCAGTACTGGGCACGAGCGATGCAGATGACACACATGCCAGCAGAGCGCCCAAGACTGGACTTGGTCGAGGTGTACCTTTTGCTGTCATTCTATGCTGCTTCCATGAATCGACGGCATACGAGCATCCTCTTAGCCAGCCATGCACTTCGTATCAGTGTCATCTTAGGCTTGCATATCGAGATTGGAGAGTCACAGTTGCGAGACCCAGCGATTCGAGAACATAGATGCCGGTTGTGGTGGACCGCCTATCGATTCGATCGATTATGGGCAAGCAAGATTGGGTGGCCGCCGTCGATTCCCGACGACGGTATTGAGATTGGACTGCCATCCGACGAAGGTTTACCTCCCGCTGCGAGGGGTGATTTTGAAGATGCACAGTATATGATCATGTCGATCAAGATGGCCAGGATGCTGAATCATGCCGTGACAACGCTGTATGTCCGCAAGCGACAGCCAACGTCGTTCTCGGAGAGAGTGCAGGTGGCTGTTCGAGCGCTACGGGACTGGGCTGACGATCTGCCTGAGCACCTGAAGCTGAATACTGATGAGCTTCCCGTGACTGTCGAGCCACATGTGTTGTACTTGCATCTCGCATTCAACCAAGCGGTAATCGTGGTGACAAGACCAATCTTGCTGCATCTGTTCCGCCAACGTCATCCTCGGTCGACGACAGATTCGCATTCCTTGCAGCCATTCTCCGATTCAGCACTATCATTGACGACAGCTTGCATTCGATGTGCGCGACAGTCGATCGTGCTGCTCAAGCGATCCTGGACGGATGGTACCTTCCCGACATTCGATTACTTCCATATGCAGTTTCTGTTCTCTTCGGCTACCATCCTGGCCATCTCCGCTCTTCTCCAAAGTCCTGGCTGGACCAACGATCGCGAAGATTTCTTGCTAGGTTGCTCCTTCCTGCAACAACTCGAGCGGAATGGCAACTTCGGTGCGAAAGAGTTCTCCCTGCACATGGAAGCTTTGAAGACAACGCTCCGAGAACACCTCGATGATGCCATGCATCTTCCTCCTGTGCCTGCCATGTTCAACAGTGTGCCTACACCACAGCCACCACTACCCAACCCTCCTTTGCAGGATTTTCTCAACCATCCAGAAATCGATCTCGACTTCATGGATACGGGCGGACAGTGGGTGGAATGGCAGGATATTTTCTGGCCCGAAGAAATTGATTCGTATCCCGGATAGACAGCAATGTCGTTGTCGGCCGCGCTGTACTGTAAGAATGACTTTCACCGGCAGGGTGACTGTACGTAGAAGCTTTGATTTTGGCATGATCATGCTAATCGCTATCGAGGAGTAGACTATGCTGCTTGCTGTTTGATGTACCCGACTCGCTCCTACTTCGAGGCCGAACCATTAGGGTGGTCAATCCATCACCTTGATGGACCTCATAGACTCATGTTCTCATCAAGCATTTGCGACTTCAAGCATTTGGGTCTCTATCATCCAAGTCACAAGTCTCCAGCAAGTTCTGTGTCAGGTTCGGCTTGCGATTGTACTCTTCCTCACCAAGATACCTATCGCCCCATTCTCCAACAGTATTATCATAAGTCGTACCAGGCTTCGTCTTGCAAAGATGCAGCATATTGTCCTTCAATCCTTTCATCAAGCCAAGGCGAGGATACTCCTGAAACACAAAGATTAGCTCACACTCGGACAGCTGAACTGTCTTCATTCACTCACCCTCACAATAGCATTATATTCCTCCCAAGTCAACACACCTCCGGGGACCCTGTCCGGTCCCTGGAAGTCCGCCCATATCCCATACGAGCACGATTGAACTTCAGGCTCTTTCTCGAACACCACACTCCCAATCGTATGCAGTGCTATCGAATCCCAAACAAGTTGCAAACGATGCTTATCCCACTCCTCCGACTTCCCATGCTTCATCAAAAAATTCCTGGCCGCATTCGCGCCATCGACCTCGAACCGTTTGTCATTCGAGAGGACTTCGGAATGAGGTGGATGTCCGATTGGAAAGCCAGTATCGTGAAGAATCGCTGCTATGGCATGTGCTTCGCGATCCCGGACTTTGGTGTGTGGGAGCTTGTCTGCGATTATGAAGCCTAGTAAGAAAGAGCGGACGATGTGGTTGTAGGTGTAGTCTGTGGATACTGTTTTGGCGAAATCCAGGGCTGCAGATATCAGTGGTGTGTCTGGGACTGTCACACCGCACAGGACTTTCGTCGGCAGTTCGACGTTTGCGAAGTCGGTCATTTTGATGCTGTAATACCTACTTCTGGGTGGTGGGTGGTGAACCAGAGTGTCGGTATGCTCGCTCACTACGAGTAAAGCACTGGTTCAAGGTGGTCATATCGGGTGGGAACGCTTTGTGCTGTGCCTCCGAGCTGCGTGCTCGAGCTGCTGCAGCATCCTGGCTCGCTTGATCGTGGTTCGTGTTGCTGTGATAGCTCGAGCAGATGCATGTGTTGTCCACTAGGCAAGGAGCTCTTTCACGCTGCTGCACCTTTGACTTGACGGAATTCTTTGCCGAGGCATGAACCATGCCTTCTTGAGCTTGGGCCCGGCTCGGTTGGCTCATGCCCGAACTCTTCTTTCACAACATCTTTCCGAATCGCTCTCTTGCATGCCAGAATCACCAATCGCGTGTGACCGATGATTAGAGCAGGTTTACAGCGGAAAGCTAGTTCTTCTGCACGCAGTTGATAGGTTAGTAACGATTAGGGTTAAGAAGGAGGCCTGTCTCTACCAGCTCGAATAGGATAAGTATATAGTACTTACTGTGGTGGTTATAGTAGGTCCTATAATACTTAGATAGGAATAGCTTATAATAGACTCTCGTAAGTAAACTTAAACGTATAGAGACACGTCTATATATACTATAAGGGCTTCTTAGATAGTAAATATTACTTTCTTATACTTATACTTATAGTACTACTTTATTATTAGTATAGTATATACTATAGACTTTAATAACGCTAATAATAGCGCTAATAATATCTATACTAACTAGGATAATACCTACTATATATAGATACCTAGTAAAGCTACTTAAGAATAGGTTAGTATTAAGTATTATTATATATTAATACCTCTAGAAGATACTAATCTCGCTAAGAGCTAACCTAGTTAGTAATAGGCTCTAAATAACGTTAATATAGTAAATATAGCCTCTCTAAGTATTAGTCTAATAACTATAGTTATAGTAAATAATAGTAGTATAACTATTAGCTTACTATTTAATCTAGGTCTACTATTAAGTCTAATACCTAATCTAGTATCTAGTCTATTTATCGTAGAGCCTACTTCTACGCTAGTTATTAAATAGCCTATCTTAGTAGCTTAATTAGACCTCGATTTTCTACTAATCTCGTTACTAATACTAGGTCTAGTAAATACTACGAAGAAGGTACTATTAAGAGTAACTAAGGATATAGGAGTATTAATATCTACGGCTCTAACGGCTTTATAGAAGCTTATAGTAAAGCTAGAAGTAATAGATCTAAGTAGCGATCTAGTACCTATAGAGCCTATATTTATACTAATTAAAGAGCTAGTTATATAAGATCTATATAGTAATCTATACTTTCGTAGTATTAAACTTAGAAGGCCGCCTTACTTCTATAGTACTTCTAGTAAGTATAATATACTAATAACCCTTTAGAAGATATAGTATAATACTTAGGTAGCTAAGAATACCTATTATACTAAGTATAGTATTTAGAATAAGGGCTTTAAAGTCCCTTTAGTTAAAGAATAGCTAGAATAGTATATAGCTACTAATATATCTAGAGTACTACGTAATAGGTAGTAAGTTACTAGTTATAAGCCTCGCGAAGGGATAATAATTACTCTACCTACTAATAATACTACTATAGAGCTAATTATAATCTCCTCTAGTTAGTCGTCGTTAATACTAGGGTCCTAGGGTCTAGTAGGCCTATTATCTAAGATAGGTAGTAATCTAGAGAGTATTATATTTATTAAGGATATACTATTAATAAGAGTACCTTATATAACTACTAAGAGTACTATTAGTAAGCTAAAGAAGTCCTATTAAAGGTTCTTAATTAATAAGCGGATTAAGAGCCTTTATATAATACTTAGATATACTATAGTATTACTTAATCGCTATAAGACTATCTACTATTAGTTTTTAATAATAGAGATATATATTACTAGGACTATAAAGAATAAGCTAATCTCGTTAATATAAAGTATTCTTAGTAGTACTACTAGACTAGATAGGTATATAAAGAGTTAGATAGCGGACCTTAAAGATCTAGCTTATATCTATAAGATTAGAATAGGTCGTAAGCTAGGTATATATATTAAGCTATTATTATACTTAAAGGAGATTCTTAATAAGTATAAGAAGGTATATACTAATTATACTTCTATAGCGGAAATAAGAGCCGCTAAGGAAGAGTAGAAGGCTTAATATAAGACGACTTTATTAAAGCGGAAGGCGACTACTAAGTAGATAGTAGCTAAGGAAGTAGGTATTAGTCTAAGTAACGAGATATTACTAGAGGCTCTTTCTAAAGCGAATAAGAAGTAGAAGGTTATTACTAAGCGTATTAGTAGTAAGGCTAAAGAGTAGTTTAATCTTATATTTAGTATAATTAAGAAGTAAGAATAGCGTAACTATAAGGAATATAAGGAACGTCGCTACTACGAAGATAAAGACTATAAGGACTACTAGCGTACTACTAAGGCTAATCGTAAGTTTAAAATAATATATATAAAGATACTTAGTAGCTAGAAGGATACCTAGAAGGACGTAGATTAAGTATATATTATTATATTATTAGTATAAAGTTAAAGTTAAAATAGAATTTTATATATTCTTAGTAGAAGACTAGAGGAGGAGGTTATAGATAGTTTAGTATTAGATCTTAATATTTATATAAGATTAGTACTACGTACGCGTCTATATATAAAGCTTACTACTAGCTAAACTCGTTCTATACTCTATCGTCCTCTACTATTACTTTTAATCTAATATAATCGCTAAAATTTAGGATAATAGTATTAGCCTCAACTTATATAAACCTAGGCGGACGAGTATACGAGAAGGGCTAGTAGTAG
>JAASFE010005524.1:155099-222794 GCA_013365205.1 Pseudocercospora cruenta
TAGAAGACACGGAAGTGTCCGCTAGAAGGTTATTTACTAACTAGTCCGTATTCAGTTGTGCAGTGGGTCTGGAAGGTTGCGGCTGTAAACCTGCTTTAATCCTGAGAAGCTTTCGAATGCAAAAGCGTTCACCCAGGCTGACACCTTCAAAGCATGGATGACAAGATGCTTGCCGCCGATATTCAAGCGATGAGTGTGACATCCTTGCTCGACTCGTATCGCACCAAACTCGCGGCCCGATATTTGGTGCAGGGAGTGGACTGACGACACATCTTGGGAGGCATTTCTTCTCGTACCGACGTCCTCACTCATCTGGATCAAGCAGAAACGTACAGAAATGTCATCCTCGCCTCCACCAAGTCCATCATCTCCTGCTCCTCATGCTGAAAGACAGGTTTCAAGTAGCGTCGAGCCGCGTGAAAGTTCTACCGAAGCCGAAGCATCCACTGCAGCCGGCGATGCCGCAGAGCATGCCGAAGACATTGTTCGTACTTACCAGGAGAGTTGTTTCGTATTCGACTGATCAACGGTGCAGGAAGTCGACTTCACAAGTGATTCTGGCTTTGCGGAAGACGAACTCGGCTCGTGAGACTGACATCATGTAGCCGTGTACTGTATAATACTGACCTGGTGGAAGCGATACTACTTCTCTAGCGTCAACTTTGCTTCGAGGGCATATCGAGAATGGCCGCAAGTGAGGATCATGAAGACCATTCTGAAGACCTGTGCTAAGTTTCGCAGATACAATGGCTTGCGAGACGACTACTGGGGTCCCTCTGACGATCAGCAGTTCGAGACCATGGATACAGGGCATCTCTTCTACTTGTTGATGGAAAGCGAACGAGACAATCCACTCTTTCGTGCGCCTTTGTCATCACCAAGACACATACTTGATATTGGGTAAGCACACATGCCGCATTTTACGGGTCCAGCTGCTGACAGTAAACCAGCACGGGTACCGGAACGGTGAGAGCAAAGGCGGTGCTGAGAATGCAATGCCATTACTGACACAACCTGCAGTGGGCAATAGATGTAGCCGACAAATTCCCAGACACCATGGTATACGGCATGGATCTCTATCCTCCACCAAATGCATGGGTACCTCCGAACTGCTATCTTGAAGTCATGGATGCGCTACAAGAGTGGTCGTGGCGGCATCATTGTGCGCTTCATTAATTTTCCCACTGCTCGATCTTGGCTGACCGCTGTCTTAGTTGATCTCATTCACATGAGACTTCTCCTGGGCGCCTTTACGCCAGACGAATGGGATATACTCTACGGCACTATCTACGAGCACCTGAGACCAGGAGGCTGGATCGAGCAAGTGGAGCTGGATGTGAGGATCTTCTCAGACGATGGCACTTTGGTGAAAGACTCGTTGCTGGCTGGCTGGGGCGAGAACTTCCTAGGTTGCGGCGAGCGGAATGGCCGACCACTCAACACACAGGAGACGATGCGTGACCGAATCGCTGCAGCAGGATTTGTCAATGTACAGGATGATCTGTTCAAGTGTCCATTAGGAGCTTGGCCCAAAGGCGAGAGATTGAAACAAGCAGGGAAGGTCAACTGGGCGCACTGGAACACTGGCTTTGAGGGCTGGGCGATGTGGCTGTTGACGAAACATGGTGCTCCGACTCCTTGGTCTGCAGATGAGGTTCGCGTGTACGTTGCGAAAGTCAGGCAGGAGTTCAAGCAAAAAGGACTGCATGTCTATCATTTGACGTAAGTGTCATTGTAATGACAGTGACGTGTAGGTGCTAATCAAGAGCAGGCGAAGAGTGTGGGCACAGAAACCACTGTGAATATCAGATTCTCAGAATCGATGGATCTCTTTCTTGGAAATCCCCAGCTCGCGCAATATGCCATGCTGGCCAGCAAGCGCATCTTCCATTCCAGGCGGGCCACACAGGAAAACTTTCTGGCCCTGCTCGTCACCCCAGTTACCTTTCTCACAACGATTCAGAGCTTCTCGGACCAGGCCTTTGTCAACATGGCCTCTCCGGTACTTCCGCTGGCGGTCCGATGTCAGTACGCCCTCACCTGCTTCGAGCTCCGAGACCACGTACGTGACATGGAGCCGACCTGGATGTTTCCTTTCCAAAGCATCGAGCTCCTCCTTCAGTACAACGTCTCCAACACTGCTGACACCCCAGAGCAGTTGGATGCGTGTATTGTCCTCTGGATTAGAAAGTACACCTTTCGCAAGACTGTATATTGGTGCAATGCCGGCACCGCCCGCAATAAGCAGAATATCTCTTTGATCCTTTGGCGTTGTCCAGTGTCCCGGCTTCGGACCCCATACTTTCAGCTGCTGTCCCGGCACCAAGCTGTGCAGATGAGTGGATGCTCGGCCACCAGGATATTTCTTCACCATGAGGTCGAAGGCGCCTCGCCTGTCAAGGTCATGAATGGGCGTGTAAGGTCGAAAAATAGGAAGCCATGCACCTTCAGGAGTGTGTTCGGTCATGATTGCGCCTGCACAAGAGATCAGAAAGAAGTCTGCGTGGACGTCTTGAGTCGTGGCCGTACCTCCAGTTTCGACACCACTAACCTCGTTCAAACCACCGGGAAGCTCAAAGGTTATCCTTTTGGTATCATCACTGAGTTGTTGGACGTCAACGACTGTCAAGTGTCTCGGTCGAAGCATAGTCCTTGGAACGGAAAGAGTTCTCGCAGGCTGTCCTTGGTTAGAGGCTGGTGCAGATGTGCCTGCTATCGAGACAAGATATGTGGTAGCTGCGAAAGTCAACGTTGCTGCGCCAGCAAGCGCCGTCCTTCGCACGAACATGGAAGACATAATAGAAGGCGAGCTCCAAGATGCAAAGTCAAGCCGATTCTGAGTGTGAACAGCACTTGACAGAGTCTCGGATGGCTGCATGCCTCAAAGCATCGGGGACAGTCCATGGAGCGCTCCGGGACTGTCTGCATTGATCTAGAACGAAGACGGCCGGACTTTTCAGCTTAATACCAGTATTCGGAGAAGTTGCCGCGACACGTCACTCCACCACATGGCTCGGACGGTAGTCATTGTGCCGCAGACAGCAGTCCAGTCTCGGTTGTTAAGCGCAGAGCGTGTCTATCACGACTTAAGGCGGCATGCCTATACAGAGGAATAGATACCTGGGCAAGCTTCTTTCAGCATCGTCATCCAAGTCTTGCATATTCTCAATACCAAGCTTTTGCCATCCAGAGAAAGCACGCTAGAAAAGTCGCAAATCGAGGTTAACAAGACCATCCCAGTAATATGGATCATCGAGGCGACTGCTCGCAAGATTTTCAGGCCAGAGCAGCTCCAAATTCGAAAAGTCGAAGACTGGGTCTCCGAATACGCTCGATGGCATCTCTTCTTGTACCTCGGGTGTAGCTTGGCTGGAGCTTTTACTCGGAAGGACAATGTCATGCTGCTTTAGAACGTCCCGTAGGGCATCGAGGAACTTCTTCGCAGTACGATTCGTGCTTTGCGCGTCTTCAATTACTTCTACAGCATTGCGAACCTCGATCAACTGGTCATGATCGCTCACGCTATTGACGCATATGTCAATCACCAGGACTAAAGTCGCATAAAAGGCGAATCTATCGATGCCCAAAAGACGTAGGAATGACGATGTATGCCCTGTCGTCCATGAAAGCTTGTCGGACCTGAATCAGTCTGCGTGCTGACTCTTTGCAAGCATTTCTCGAAAAGGCGTATTGCGGATCGTTGCTCCGCATTAAGAACGGGAGGTGGAGTTTGCAGCGGCGAAAGCAGATCATGAGATTCACGAGAGCTCGCTGAAGACCAATCTGCACTCCATGCTTGTTGACGAACTCCATCTTGATGGCCTCTGCAGGGACGCCTAGCTGTAAGAACTTTGGTAGAGCTGCAGCGAGCGCGTCAAACCTGGTGTCAAGCTCGCGTAACTTCTGGTATGAAATAGCCTCGGGGCGCTGCATCGGCATACAGTCGACAGCGTCCCGACAGATATCCGCAAGCTGTATTCGCACGAAGAAGTATGCCATGTTGGTCGGCTCATTGCTCGGTCGTTCAAACTTGGTATCTTGAGTGGTCAGATCGCTGGTATGGAGGTTGCGTGGCTTCTTCACTGTCATGTGTTGTGGCATGACGGTGTAGATACTTTCGGTTGGGCCACTGTTGAATGCCAGAAGCCAATCAGTAGCGACCAGATACCACCAAAGCTTTCGCCCCGTCTCTACCTCAATCAATGCTTCCTGTGTTTGAGTTGATGGAACTTGCTGGACGGCATCTATGCGATGAAGACCTCGTTCGCGAGCCATACTCAAAGCGGTGGAATGCAGCACCCTGGCACGGGTTGAGAAGCCTTCGATGTAGTATCACAGGAACACGAGCAGCACTGCCGCTTGAATAGTCTCCATGGTGACCACGCTCGCATCTCGGGCATAGTCCAGTGCGTCCATGGCTTGTTGTGCCAGTACTGTTGACACCTTGACAGCAGACTCTGCATCAGGGAAGAGACCGTGCTCCTTGAAAGTATCCCAGAAGCCAATGTGAGCACTCATTGCAAGAAGGAGTGCGACAGTTCCGCTCTGCAAGCTCGCATCATAGCCATGATTCTGCTCATACAGCTGTCGTACCTTCTCACGGGCAGTAGGAACATGCATGATTTGCTGCGCCGACTCAAGATATTGCTCATAGACATCCAGCACGCGAGAAGCAAAGTCTGGAGGCGGAAGCAATATTTTCTTGATTTGTCGCACCTCGTGGGAGTTTGCAGCCAATTGAGTCGTGGTCTTGACTTCTACCACAAGAGATTTTGCTAGTGGCGATGTGCCATCTTCTAAGCCGCCACATATGTCCTCAAGTCGTTGACTAAATTCAATATCCTGCGGACCATCGACGTTGGACCATGGTGTCATTGGTGAAAAAGCACCCTTCTCGGTATTGATGATTGGAGATAAGTCCTGGCTGCTGGATCCAAACACAGCTTGCTCCAGCCTTAGAAGTCGTTCGTGCACTGCAGAATTGGCAGGTTCGTCCTGTCCCAGGGTCGAGCGACTGCCGAAAGGCTCTAAAGAGTACTCGCATCTCGATTGTCGAAGCTGACAACTCCCACGCGGGTGTCCACGATCGCACTTGATCTTCTTAAGCCGGCAAGTCTGACAAGCGACGACATCTTGACGAACTGCAGGCTCGCAGGTCCACTTCCGAGACAAGCAATTGCTGCAGGGCTGGCCAAGATCGCACTTGAGCTTTTTGGCACGGCACATTTGGCAGGCAATCGGATTCTGCCTCCGGCGTTCGGTCCGTTCGACAGGCATAGTGCAGAGATAGGATATTTGGCGGCGAAAGGTTACCAAAAGAGGTCGGTGTAGGTTGCTGGCAGCAGAAGTCTGTGAGAGTTGTGAGACATCCGGACCTTCGGGATCCTCCACGGACTGTCCCCGAAGTTCCGAGGCAGTACCAAATGATTCTGTTCCAACGAGGGAAAGCAATCTGCAATGAGCTTCGGGCTTGTAGCTCGAGGCTGATGACACGAAATAGACCCAGTAGTCAAGCCGCGACTTAGATCTCGCAAGATGCCATGGATGGTCCCCGCTGCGCTCCTTGATAATGGAAGTCCATCTTCGCAAATCGTCGCTCTTCTCCCAAAGTCACAAGACCATAGTAGTCCAATTGTTGACTGTCTCTCTTGTTTACCATGGATTCAAAGGACAAAGGAGAATCAAAGGAGGGTTCGACCTATGTCAAAAGGCCTTCTGAATGGTCGTATGTCCGACATGCTATTCCAGAATTAATAGTAGTCATCAGCTGACTGGTTGTGGTGTAAGCAGACCTCGCGGCGTGATTGTTGTGCTCGGATCTGCCCTCGCTTACTTTACTACGGTAAGAAACATGATGCTTCTCCTCGACAATGGGCCAGGCTAATACAATGGTAACTCAGGTTGGCTTCATCAATGCATTTGGTGTCCTGCAAGAATACTATCAGCGAGACATTCTGCGCAATGAGTCTCCGTTCCGCATCTCGTGGATTGGTTCCTTCAATTTTTTCGCCATATTTGCCTTCGCAGCTCCTGTCGGTATTTTGTCAGATCACATTGGACCTATGGTACGCTTCTGTAGCTGCACCAAAACTACGATGAGGTTCTTACTATCAGCACAGGTACCGATGACAGTGGGCTCGATACTAATGCTTTTGGCCGTATTCATGATCTCTTTGTGTAAGCAATACTGGCAATTCTTGCTCGCGCAAGGCTTACTCCTTGGGATCGGGATGTCTTTCGTTTGTGTTCCAGCTTCCGGCGCAGTGCGCAGATTCTTCGTACAACATCGTGCCGTTGCCAGCGGCATCTCAGTGGCTGGGTCATCTCTCGGTGGACTCATCTGGCCCATTGTTATGGACCAACTCTTCCTCAAGACCGCAGTTGGCTTTGGGTGGTCGATCCGAATAGTGGCCTTTATCATGCTCCCACTGCTGGCAGGCGCTGTCATCACTGTCAGGCTGCCAGCGCCCGCAGATCAGGATGATGAAGGAATCCAACCGGGGACGGACATCACAGCTACCACCACGGACAACTCGTTCTTGAAGCAGCCGCCTTTCGTGCTTTTATCTCTCGGTCTCGCGCTGTGCTCACTCGGTTTCTTTACGCCGTTCTTCTACACGTCCAGCTATGCCGTCAGTCGAGGAATGTCGCAAAGTCTGTCCTTCTACACCCTGACAGCCATCAATGCAGGTTCTGCGTTTGGTAGAATACTGCCGGGATTCTTTGCCGACAGATTTGGAAAGTTCAACATTCTTGCCTGCTCAGCTATCACTGCCAGTGTGGTAGCGTTCTGCTGGACGTCTGCCAAGTCCACAGCTGGTATATTCACCTGGGCCACAATATACGGATTTGCCTCTGGGGTATGTTCCAGCCTCGCATCGAGAACGGAATCGCAAAGACTGACTCGTGTTCGTAGGGAATACTGAGCTTGGAGATCGCTGCTGCTACCTCGTTAGCACCGAAGGAGAAAGTCACGACAGCTTTGGGAGTCTGCTTTGGCTCTACTGCTTTGGCGTAAGTTCCGAGCATACTTTTCGCTCCTGGGAATCGCTGACCATGGCGTTTGCAATAATAGACAGCTATTTGGACCACCAATTAGCGGACAGATTTTAACCCATGGTTACACGGCTGTCTCTGCTTGGTGCGGTGCGGTGCTTGTCGTTGGGTTTCTCGGTCTGCTAGGAGCGCGTTTCTCGCTGGACCGTAGGATGTTCGCCCGAATCTGAGACTCCCGCGCGAGGGAGTAGAGGGCAACCGATCGATGACTGTGACAACCTTGTCGGAGAGTCGGAATAAATGAAAGGGCCATATTCTATGCGCTGCCAGAAGTCTCCATTGAATCGACGCAACCCTCTTCCTATGCGTTTTCCAAACGTAGTGTTGACTGTCATCACTCTCCTCAACCTCAGCCCTTAGCCTTCGGCAAACTCGGCCCAAACAAGTCGTCCATCTCCTTATTACTCTTCTCCCTCTCGAGCTTTCTCCTCTTAGCATCCTGCTCGCTAACCATACCCTCCTCAGCCCCGTTTCTCTTCACGGCAGCATGCACCTTGACCAAATCTTTGGTGTTCGGATCCCTGCATGCCTCCAGCTTCTTCTCAAGCTCAGCTCTTTCCTCCTTGCTCATAGAGTTGTTCGAATCGTAAGCTGCAAGCATCTCCGCGCAAGAGTGGATTGTAGATAGTATTTTGGCGCGAATCGGTGACGACGAGGGGAGCTTCGTGTCGAGGTAGAAGTGGAGGAGCGGGGCATCTGCGATCTCGAGAGCGGCCATGACCATTTGCGAGGGTGTGTAGAGAAGGTAGGCGTCTGTAAGGGAAGCCGTAGATTCGAGGAGCTCTTTTGCGGATTGGAATGCGAGCTGTACTCTATCGCGGGCTTGCTTGATATCGGCCACCGTAGTCTTTGCGCGCCACTGTGTTTTGTTGCCCTCTTCTGGCCCTTTAAGCTCGAAAAGCCGCCTTTGTATTGCCTTCCCATCTGCCTCTTCTACGCCGGGCACAGGTCCGATCATGCCTTCCACCATATTCAGCAGCTCCATTAATGTGCCTTTCAGACCTCGAGATGGCTGCCGTACGTCCAGTGTAAAGCGCAGTGCTTGCATGACCTTGTACTCTGGCGCGAGGACGGTATCTGGCTCAGAGCTCACACTTCTGCTGAATTGACTGAGCGGTAGGTGGAATGCTTCGGTCTTACTGGCGAGGAACATGACAGTCTTGTAGATCTCCTTTGGAGGATATGTCATACAGCTGTCGCTCAGGTAGAAGCGCTTCAGATACTGGATCGCTGTAATCGCGATGTGTGTCGGCCATTTCAGCTGAGTTGCTGTTACGCGTATGATTTCACCATATCTTTGCACGAGTCGCAGCTCTTCATTCTCCGTCAGGCATTCTGCTGTATTTGTGTGCCCATTCGTAGCGGCGCCATTTTGCTGGCCGAGATATTGCTTCGCGCGGGCGAGCGCGAGCTCGTGTGTCTTTCGGCGTTGCGCGGCGAGCTGTTCGGGAGAGAAAGACCACAAGCGGAATTGGCTTGACGTTCGGTATATGTCGTCTTCGCTGAGATGCAGTGTGTTCTGTGTCGGTTGGGTCATGGTTAAGGTGTTCGTTGCGACGTGCATCGCATGTGCAGCGCAGATCAACAAGCTTCAAAGTGGAGCCGTGTTGACAAGGGTTGTCGATTTTCATGTGAAGCTACGTCAACATCTTCACTCTATAGTCACCACAGCACAATTCCGACGACCAAACTTCGAGCCATACAGCTACTCCCCAAGCGACATGGGAGACAGTTGCGAAATTGAGCAGTACTCTGATAAAGACAGACATCAAGCTACGAATTCAACGCCTACAGACTCCATCCTCCCCAAAAATCTTCAACCACAAAACCACATCCTCATTCCTCACCCACTCTCAGGCCCCATGCCCAGCACCCCACTATTCAAACTCCCCCTCGAGCCCGCCCAAAGCGGACTCTCACAACGCGGCATCTCACCATGATAACTATCCAAATCCACCGGCGGAACAGTCGTCCAGCAAAGACAACCATTTAAATAAGGATCATCATGATCCATCTTCCATCCCGGGCGGCAATCAGGATAAGTAAACAAGTGGATTTGATTCGCAGGCCAACTATCCTCTCCACCCCAGCTGCGGCACTTGGACATGTTGTCTTCAACAGTATCGCCGGGTTGGGCGTACCAGCGTGTGGTGGCGTTGATGTTGATTGCTGAGCAGAAAAAAGGAGTCAGTGAAATGATAATGATTGTTTTAAAAAGGGGACTACGCACTTCCTGTTGTACCTCTGATAACCCCCTCACTCGTATTATGTTGATTCATATACTGATAAAAAGCAATAGATCCAGCCATAGGTTCCTTGAGGTCTGGGAGGCCTATGACTTTATAGGATCTTGGTTTTAGTTCGGGGTCCAGGTTTTCGAATTTCCATTCCATAGAGTCCTTGTGCCATTTTCCTTTTGGTGTAAGGTCGAAGGTCTCGGAGAAGGAGGTGCAATTTTGGTCGTCGAAGAGAGCTAGGACTATGTGTGGGCTGTGGTCTTTGGATCGCGTGGTCTCTTCGCTTATGGGGGTCGCAGTCTAAAAGCGATGTTAGTGGATGGATGATCGAATGGCGGTTGGCGTGGAGCTAACACAGAGTGCGATGATGCCGAGTATGACACCCATGATGGCTGTGAAGGGCTTCATGATGAGATGTTATCCTACTTGGATCTTTCGAGCTTGGGTGTTCTCGAATGGTATGGAGATATAGTAAATTTGGTGGTATTGGGAGGTTAGAGAGGGAGGAGAGAGGTGCACTTATATAGGATGGTTGACTTCTTGTCTGTGTGGATATAAATTCACTGCATGAGGACAACTGCATGAGGACAAATATCATTACGTCGTAGCTAGCCAAACCTACATGGAATTAATTCTTGCGATGTGAAGCCAGGTCAATATATTCGCCATTTCTTCCCGCTCCTCTGGACTCCTCGATTCAAGTCAACCTTCTCCATCTACTCCGGCCCAATTCCCTTTACTCCACTAAGCAAAGGCCGCTCTTGCCAAGGTCTCGCACTACAGTCCGGTCGCTCTCCCATATACGAATTCAAATTTACCGGCGGAACAGTCGTCCTACAGAGGCAGTAGTTTGTCAACTTTTCCCCCAGACGCCATCCTGGATCGCATTTAGTGCTAGTCATCAGCTCAATGTATCCCGCCGGCTTGTCTTCGAAACCCCAGCTTCGACACTTGCTCTTGTTGTCTGTGACTGTGTCGCCTGGCTCGGCGTAGAAATGTGTCGGTGTGTTGATGTCGATTGCTAGGCGCCGTGGTGTTAGTAGACGATCTTCTGATGGGGAATGATCATATGGCATGAGTGGGTGGTCTGTGTTCAGACGTGAACTTAGGTACTGCCTGTGTGTGCCCGTTCCGTGTCACTGCTCATGAAAGCTAGATACTCATAAAACTCAATGGTTGCCACCACTGGCACTTTCAAGTCCGGGAGTCCGATAATCTTGTACGATTTGGGGTTCAGCTTTGGCTCGAGATGATCGAATTCCCACTGGAAGTAGTCTTTTCCCCATTTGCCGGGCGTCAAATCCATGGTTTTGCCAAAGGAAGTGCAGTTGTCGCCGTTGTAGAGAGCCAAGGCGATGCGAGGTCTGTGGCACTTCGCCCCTTCGCCCCCACCCGTCGGGGCCGCGCTCTGTATTTGAGGTCAGTGACTACATGCATGCTTATTGTAGTCAGGGCGTGGCTTACACATGACCATGTGAAGCCAAGTGCGGTGGCAAGTGCGATGGCAATTGCGATGGCAAGGGTTGCCCATGAGAATTTCATCTTGAGATGTTACCTTGCAGAGTATTCAGAGTTTTGATGTTCCTTGGCGACGGGAGCTGAGAGATAGCACAAATATAATCTTATTGTTGTGAAGAGAAAGGTCATCTTCGTGTCAGCCCCTTCCTGGTTGAACGCAAAAAAAAAGAGGCAGGCACCACACGCACTTACTCGGATCTTTGATTGATGCTGCACCTGCTCACTGCTCCTCGAGAAGACTTTCCCACCCGCTGACCCAGATCGAGAACAAAGTGACGGTGGATCGTGGAAGGTGCGTACAAGGAAAGAAGTTACATCGAGAGCCTGAGAAGGAGGTAGGAGAAAGGGATCTGTATGAGAGAGGTGCATCTTCTTATGTGTCAGCATTCATTGATTAGCTGAGGACAAATTCCATTCGAGTGTAGCCACTGGCTTTGTTGGCCCAGGTGTCCTCAGAGTCGTAGGACAGGGCAGTGAACGGTACGCGTATGAAGCTTCGCTGGTGATGTTTGTGTACAAGAGCCTGAACAGGTCTGGGAAGGCCGACCAAGTGGCCGTGACAGGTCAAAATTGTAGCTTTTCGACGGCCTTCACAAGTTCCTCCCTTAATCATACAGCCGGATGAGGAAAAAATGGACTACGTGCGGTAGTCACCATTGATCGTGACATACTCGTGGCTAAAGTCGCACGTCCAGAAGACTGCCTCCTTCACACGCTTGGGCCTTGCAGTTGTCTCGGCAGATTCACCATCGTCTTCCAGTCTGACCAAGATCTCCAGATCCTCCATCTCTAAAATCTGCTTGGCGCGGTCCTCATCTACCTGCTCTGGCTCGCCGCGAACCAGCAACTTGAGCTCCTCTGAGCCGTCGGCAGGGATGAAGCTGACTGATGTCCGTGATGGTATTACTGCTCGCTCGGCCTTGATAGTCTGTTCATTTCGAGGCTCCCTCGCGATTCTTGCAGTCTTCAAGTCTGAGATCTTGATTTCCCTACTGCTCATGATGCCTGGAGCGTAGCCAATTGCACACAAAATGCGGCCCCAGTTAGCGTCTTTGCCGTACAGTGCTGTCTTGACCAGTGCAGAACGAGCGATGGAGACCGCTGCTCGCTTTGCATTGACATAGTTCGTGTCCGACTTGACACGTATTGTGACAAATTTCGTGGCACCTTCACCATCTCGAACGACAAGTTTTGCAAGATCTTGAGCGAAGTCCGTCAATACCGTTTCCATCGCAAGCATATCCTCGCTAATTCCAGTCCGTAATCGTCGTCCGGTCTCATCACGTTCGTCTTTAGTCCTCTCATAATACAGAGGCTTTACATCTTCAGGTGCCGCAGCCCCATTGGCAAAGAACGCGATAGTATCGTTGGTGCTTGTATCGCCATCAATGGAGATGCAATTGAAAGAATTGTTGACTGCACGAACTAGCAGCGTACGCATTGACGATGGGTCAATTTTGACATCGGTGCAGATCATCCCGAGAAGGGTGGCCATATTGGGATGGATCATTCCTGCGCCTTTGGTCATACCCGCGATGGAGTAAGTGGTATTCGGGTGCGATGGCAATGTGAAAGTCCGAGAGAGCAGCTTTGGGAAGGTATCGGTGGTACAGATGGCCTTGGCAGCGTTGAGCCAGTGTTCATGTGTATTTCCGACATTCTCCTTAAGCTTGGGAATGGCATTTGTGATCTTGTCGATGGGAAGACGCTGACCAATAACGCCAGTGCTCATAACCAGTGTCTGCGGCGTGGCCTCATCGCTGACATTAGGATTGAATAGCTTGTCAGTCTCTCGGGCCATAGTCGCAGCGTGTTCGAGTCCTAAGGAGCCAGTGACAGCATTGGCGCAGCCAGAGTTGACGACCACGCCTCGAAAGCCTTCTGATCTCCTATCCACCAAGAATTGTCGGGACTGGATGACAGGTGCCGCTTTGAAGATGTTTTGTGTAAAAGTAGCAGTCGCTGGACATGGTGTCTCGGACATGACCAGAGCCAGATCATCATATTTTGTGTTGCTCGCTTTCACGCCAGCAAAAGCACTTCCGGCAAGAAATCCTTTTGGGTAGGTGCCAGACGTAGGAACGTACTTCTGTTTCGCAGCCGGTATCGAGCGGTCAGCTGGAGCTGAGTAGTGGCGAACCTGGATAAATCCAGCAAATAGCCGGTTGACGATGGTGTTTTTGGGCGGCATGTTCTTTGTATTTCTCGCGATGTACCAATATTCGGATGGAGTGTCAGTCCACCTTGGATGACTGGATGTTGAGGCCGTCCGGCGGCGCTGAGAGGTGTCGGTCTCCCGTCAATGTCCTCAATTACCACTCATTGAACCAAAATGAAGTTCGATAAAAGTCTTCACGTTATTGTTGACTCAATGGCACAGTCACGTAGTATCACGCGACTTTTTTGCTGGAGATGCGAGGTTTGATACCGGGCCCAGAAGTGCTGAGGTCGTGCCTGCAGCTACTGCGACATCGGCGGGAATGGGTTGCTAGCTGCAGCTTCCTGACCTGGCCTGATGCGATGGCATACGAAGCTCGGTGTACGTCGTTCTCTTGCAGGTGATGCTGGCAAATATTACACGAGCATTCGGCTTCTCTGCTCGTAATCCTACGCCGCTTCGCTATTTCTCATCATCAACGAGGGCATTCCGACCAGTCGACATGGAGAAGGTCGATACCACTGACCGCATCAAGCGGCTGCGGCAGTTCATGCAAGAAGCTAAGGTAGATATATACAGTATGCACATCACACATCGAATGCAGTAATGGCTGACTGACAATAATATAGTTGTTCCCAGCGAAGACGCACATTCATCCGAATACATAGCCGCCGCCGATGCCAGACGTGAATTCATCTCCGGCTTCTCCGGCTCCGCAGGCACAGCAGTCATATCACAAGACAAGGCCGCATTAGCAACAGATGGCAGATACTTTAACCAAGCGAGCCGACAACTGGACGATAATTGGACACTATTGAAGCAGGGCCTGCAAGATGTGCCAACATGGCAAGAGTGGACCATCGAGCAAGCAGAAGGAGGAAAGACGGTCGGTGTAGACCCAACTGTCGTGACGTCGGGTGAGGCCAAGAAGCTTGGGGATAAGATCAAGAAGAAAGGCGGCCGAGAACTCGTGGCAATCGCCGAGAACCTCGTCGACAAGGTCTGGGGCAAGGACAAACCACCAATGCCTAACGAGCCGATCAGAGGATTGGGCTTGGAATTTGCTGGCAAGAAGTGGGAGGAGAAGATCGAGGAATTGCGCAAAGAACTTGAAAAGAAGAAGGCTGCGGGCTTCGTGGTCAGCATGCTCGATGAGATCGCCTGGCTGTTCAACCTCCGTGGCAACGACATTCCATACAA
This sequence comes from Pseudocercospora cruenta, assembly GCA_013365205.1. NCBI lineage: Eukaryota > Fungi > Ascomycota > Dothideomycetes > Mycosphaerellales > Mycosphaerellaceae > Pseudocercospora > Pseudocercospora cruenta. The sequence goes on from JAASFE010005524.1 coordinate 169,269, forward strand.
CCCAGTCTTCTTCTCATACGCCATCATCACACCTACCACAGCCAGCCTCTATGTCGACGAAACGAAGATGTCTGAGGATCTTAAGGAGCATCTTAAGGGAGTCACGATCAGACCTTACGACGCCATCTTCTTTGACGTGGAAACACTTGCTTCGGAACAGCCAGCGACAAATGGTGACCACCCAAGCACTCCAAAGCGCAAATACCTAATCTCGACCAAAGCATCTTGGGCACTCTCGCGTTCTCTCGGGGGCGAGGAGAATGTCGATGAGGTAAGATCACCAGTTGGAGACGCCAAGGCCGTGAAGAACCCTGTCGAGCTGGAAGGCATGCGGAGGTGCCATATTCGAGACGGCGCTGCTCTAATCGAATACTTCGCTTGGCTCGAGAACCAGCTTGTTAACGAAAAGGCGACACTGGACGAAGTACAAGCGGCAGATAAGCTGGAGCAGATTCGTTCGATGCATGGCAACTTCGTTGGCCTTTCTTTCGACACCATATCTTCTACCGGTCCCAATGCTGCTGTCATTCACTACAAGCCAGAGCCAGGAAACTGCTCGACTATCGACCCCGCCCAAGTATATCTCTGCGACTCTGGTGCTCAGTACCTCGATGGCACTACCGACACTACACGAACATTGCATTTCGGAACGCCCAGTGCTAAGGAAATTGAGGCGTACACGCTTGTTCTCAAAGGAAACATTGGTCTTGAACTTGCTGTATTCCCGAAAGGCACATCCGGCTTCGCTCTCGATACCCTCGCACGACAGTATTTGTGGCAGAATGGTCTCGAATACCGCCACGGCACCGGCCATGGTGTCGGCTCTTTCCTGAATGTCCACGAAGGACCTATCGGTATCGGTACTAGGGTCCAATACAGCGAGGTCCCTCTCAGCGTCGGCAACGTCATCTCCGATGAACCAGGATACTACGAGGACGGCAGCTTCGGCATTCGAATCGAGAACGTGATAATGGTGAAAGAGGTGAAGACGAAATACAACTTCGGCGACAAACCATACTTCGGCTTCGAGCATGTCACGATGGTACCGATGTGCAGGAAACTTATCGATGTCAGCTTACTTACCGACGTGGAGAAGAGGTGGCTTAATGACTACCACAAGGAGGTATACGAGAAGACGTGGAAGTTCTTTGAGGAGGATCCGCTCACGCTCGACTGGCTGAAGAGAGAGTGCGCGCCGTACTAGGAGCCGGAGCCTTCAGGCTGGAGATCGCGCTTCACTCGCGAGGACTTTGAGTCGATGAAGAAGTCGGCGAAGAGGAAGGCGAAGGGGTATGCGAAGCTCACGTGGTGGTTCTTCTGTAGCTGCACCACGCAGCCTCGTCTTACTGCATCATTCTTTGAGGACTGAGAGACGCGATAGTGAAGATGCGACGCTAGGAACGCTTGCATAGGACATTCGCAGTCGCTGATAGTTCGATGGACATTGCTAGCACGCTCATTCGCTCCCACTATTCCAGAATTCTTGCAATTCAGGATCCTGGCGTTCGTTTCTGGTTCCAATACCGCTGTCATGTCTGATGGACACAACTTCCACCGATCAAATTCCTCGCACGTCTAAACTCCAGTCTCCGACCGTATTTTGCCACGGACACTACATCCCGCCTTTCGCCAACGACTCTACTGTCACCGTCATATCTCCCGAATGCAGCTGTGACCGATCAAGAACCATCGCCGTAGTAATCGCCATACATGCTCCAGTCGCCTTTCGGCCACGGTGTTCGCTCCCAGTCGCTCACCTTGATGAGGTCGTGCGTGTTGGAAATCCAGATCCATTTTCCTCCTGTTGGTGCATAAGGCGGCGGTGGGCCTTGTGCATGCTCGGACACCACACGGACTGTAGCTCGACGTTCGACGCTACCGATGCGATACACAAGTTGAAGGCGTGGATCTGTTTGTCGTTGGCTGGACGGCTGTTGGCCACTGAGCGGGGCAGGCTTCTCGTTGACAGGTGCTGGCAGCGGTTGCTTCGAAACGGCTTGTTCGTCAGCAGCCATGGCGTCTTCAGACATGACCTTTATAGAAGACACTCCATGCGGAGTGGCCAGTGTCGGCACCTTTCTTGGATCGAATGGCTCAAATCCATAATACTTGCCATCGATACCCCAGTCACCGTTCGGGTACGACTCGTTCTTGGATGGCTCTGGATATGCCACGAGCGTGTCTTTCCTAACATGAACCCACATGCCAAAGTCCGAGCCAGCGACTTTTGCACCTGCGTTGTGACGTCTACAAGCAGGTGCAATGGCTGTGACAGTGCGTCCTTGATGAATTGAGCCAATTCGGTACACGAGCTCGGTCTCAGCGGTACTGGTCGGAGGTTTCTTTGCGCAGTACACTGGAATGTGCGGATGGCCTTCGCGCCCACTGCAGATTGCAGGCTCTCCCATGACCTGGGTCTGTTTTTGTTTCGGAACAGGCGGTGGCACCGGGCGTCGCGCATGGTGATGGACGATGACTTGTGACGATTTGTTCCCTTGCTGAACCGCTTGTTGCAAGCCTTGAGTATAAGCTATTCCGAGGCGCTGGATCTCCTCGAGCTTCTGCTTCTCAGCCTCAAGCTTGCTGTACGCATCGGCCCATTGCCGAAGTTGCTGAGTGAGCTTCTCATTCTCGCTATGGAGGCTCTCGAATCCGGACTTGAATCGAAGCTGCTCAGAGCGCCTGCCATTTGTCTCACCATCTTCCAGGCCATGACAGTATGCAAGTTGGACAGCCTCTCGATGACTTTCCTCAAGGTCGACACGCCTCTCTTGCTCGATCTTATCGAGGTCATGTCTGCACTCATGCTTGCTGAGCGCTCCCTTCTCCATTTGGACAGGTTCCTTCGGCTCGTTTAGCTTCTGACTGGTCGCCTCTGCTTCTTCTCCGTTGTAAGCACGAGCAGACTCGCCGTGATCACGGGTGGTGATTTGCTTGCTGTTGCCGTCATCCGCGCACTGCGGAACACGTACTTCCTGTGACGAGTATCGGAGACTGGAAGTTTGGTGCGCATCCTCGTCATCTGCACATGTCCGCACCTTCTTGCGCGGTGGCGACGCAGACATGGTGGATGTTATGTCTTGCATGTTGATTCAAGTGCGAAAGCTTTATCAAGCGATCAACGTGAAGCAACGCTTCGGCATGATCCGAGGCCGTTGGAAAAAGCTTCACTTACACACGCCTGAGGAGAGGTGTGATACATGCTAGGCAAAAGCGAGGCGAAGTTTGAGGTTTCTACAGATCTGTGCAAGATTGCGTGGTGTACAGCAATGCCCATTGCGAGCATACGGCCGCGTGACCCACAGTGCACTTATTCTCGACGCCGTCACCCAGGCCTATTCACGGGTGTCCTGCTACTCCCTTTCCATACTTCGTCATGTAAAGCCGTCGAAGCTACGTAGAAGCACCTTGAACGAACTTCAAACGGAAGACTAGATGCCAAGATAGTCGCCATTGGTATCGTAGTCGCCGTTCGGCCATCCTGGCACACCATGACCACCAGCGACTTTTCGTAGCGGAACCGCCGGGGTCGGACGTTCGATGTACACCCACCGTCCTCTCGTCGGAACTTCCTTGGGTACGTTCCTTACACATTCCGGGTGCAGTACCAGCACACGACGGCCTTGATATATTGAACCCACACGAAAGACGAGCTTTTCGATTTCGGTCAATACCTTTGGGCGCTTTCCGTAGCACTCTGGTATTGCTGGAATACCAGGCGGGCGCATTGATGGTGTGACTGGCGGCAGGGGAAGAGATGTAGAAGTAAAGATCTGTACCCCTGGTGGCATCGAAGGAACTGAAATCGGCATCAAATGCGGGCCAGATGCAGGATTGCTCTGCGATGCGAGTACTTGTCCGAAACGAGCAAGCTGCTGCGCTTGCGCCTGTAGCTGGGATATCATGTCCTCGCGGTAGCTACTCGGCTTCATATATTGCTGGCGGCTCGCTTCCACTTGTGCTTCCCCTAGACTATTCCAGAATCCAGGAGGGAACAAATCGGGCATGGCAAGTCCAAGTGCTTTGAAGGCTCTAATGGTCGCTGGACAGACTTTGTCTCTCCACTGGGTTTGATCTTGACTCAATCTTGTTCCGTGCTTAGCAAACAAGCTTCGCCAGTTGGCGAGCTTCTGCTGATGGTTTGAGCAACTCTGAGCACTCCTCTCGAAGTACCCTAACATGGAGTCCAGAACACTCAAGGCCTCCCGCTCAGTTCCAGTGGCGGTTTGCTGCTCTTCGAGCTGCGTGCGGAGATTCTGTCGGATGTTCACTGCCACCTCCTTATACTGATACAGTGTATCAACTTCTTTATAGAGAGCATCAATCTCTTTCTGTCGGGCAAGAAGCAGTCGCTGGTCGGTACAGTGCGTCTCGCTGAGTTCCTCGATGGAACGGCGGTACAGCTGAAGCTTGTCCCTGTCCAGGACATTTCTTTGCTTCAGGCGAACATTCTCCTCTCGCAAAGCTTCGAGTTCTTCATCGCGAGAGTCCAGACACTCCTGCATGTGCGACTTGCCCTCTCTGATACCCTCTTCATAGGCGTCTTGCTCCATCTTGCGCTTCTCGCCCTCGAATGCGTTCGACCACTTCGCGATCCGGTCTGAGGCCATGTCAATGCAGCCCTTGGCGTACGCTGCATCGATATCCTCACTATGCGCCTTTTCGTGTTGCTCACGCCACTCTTCGCACTCAAGACAGTGCTTGTCGTTGTGTGACGGATTCGGGCTTTGGTCAATGGTCACTTCTGGCATGAAGTCCTCGTTTTCTGAACAGGCGCGCGCCCTCTTGCGCGGCGGTGATACCGACATTGTTGAATATTCGTTCTAAGATGAGTTCAATGAGGCGATCTAGAAGCGTTTGAGCTTCGAAGCGGCAGGTGCGAGGCGGAAGCTTCCGAAAGTTAGAATGACCGGTGAAGTAAAGTCCGCTGTCACATGCAAATCGCGGGATGCTTCACCTGCTCGCTTGCAGGCACGGACTATCCTCGATGGTGACGGGACATCAAACATAAAAGCTCGCAACGACACGCACTTCTTGGCCATCGGACCCAAAACATCATCGCGATCATGTCCGGCAAAGCATCCACGCGAGTTTTCGCAATCAACGAGCTGCTTGAGCAGATTCTGCTGGAACTTACAGAAATTATTCCATCGTACGCAGAGAAATCCTCTGGCGATGAGATCTCTCAGCCAGCATATCAGCTTTTCGTCCTTCAGCGCACCAATATCGCCTTCCGAGACACGATCCGTCGCTCTAAAGTCATGCAGCGCCGCATGTTTCTCGAGTCGTCAGCTACAACAGTAAGTATCGCACGAGCTCTCTGCAAACATGAGACGTCCGTTCGTCGCGTACATGTGCTGATAGAACTCGTAGCCGCAGGAATCAACGAGTGATTTTGAGCTCGAGTCCAGCGACAGCGGGCGAGACTTATCGCAGCATGAGGGCGTATCCTATTATGGACCACTGCACTGGATGGTGGACTGGATGAACCTTCATCAAGACCACTGGGGCGTCTTGGAGAATGGCGAGGTGCAGTACGAAGTACTTGAGCTGCGCAAGGTGTACAGAATGCATCCAGTATACTTGCCCAAAGCTCTTAGGCCCGAGTTCCAGCAGAATTATGCCGCAGCAGAAGCCTCGTGGCGCCGGATCCCTGTCGCCACAGTTGCGAATCCTCGAGAGCTGATGATCAAATACCTTTTCACGACAGGAGAGGGTCCGAGTTGTCTTTGGAGAGCCTTCAAGCCCGCGCCGAACGCAACCTTGGGTGATGTCTACGATGAGCTCGTTGACAGTCTGGAGTGGAGTGACGAGAAGTGTATCGAAGAGAGGAGACGATTCCATAAGGAGTTGTCGACCGAGGATCTGTTTCAGAGATTGTAGCTTGGAAGAGAAGGTGCAAGGCGCGCTCCGTACCTTCATGAATGGAGTGTTTTCGAGTCGAGCCAGTGGCTCTTCATTCAGCGTTTGATTTATTACATCCCATCGTCCATCACTTCCTTCACGCTCCGGAGTACATCCTCTCTGCAGTTCACCAACATACCCAAATGCGTCTCGTCCCTTAGATGCATTGTCGCTGTGCCGCCGATAGACTCCTGTATCGCATCACCAATGCGTTGCGAGACGTTCTTGTCTTGCGTCCCATACCACATCTCGATCGGAAGATCCTTCCTAATATCTTCCAACTCGAATCCCAAATGCTTCATCGTCAAGACCCGCCATTCTTCTAGCATATCCTCGACGGCTCTACTGCAATTCTCCTTCAAACCTTGAAGTACGAATCTCAGAAAGTCTTCATCTCGCACGAGTGGAATGTCATTCTCATGAAGAAGTAAACGACCAACGAAGCTTTGAGACCACGTTTGCATCGAAGTAATGTATTCATTACTTGACATATTCAAGTACTTGGTCATGTTCTTTCTCGCCAGCCAGCGTAAGAGACTTGGATGGAGCTTTCCCACTTGACCTAACGACAACCACGCGGCCCAGCTCGAGTGTTTGGAAGTCAAGCTCCAAGGTCCAGTAGCCGCTAGCATCGCTACACTCTTGAGCTCCTCTCGTGGAAGGGCGTATGCGCAAGCCAGTGCATAAGGTCCACCTCCGGACACGCCGATGATGCCATAGGATTTGAGATCTAGATGTGCAACGAGTTGCTGAATGTCGACTGCGAAGTCTAATGCCCGCCTTCCAGGTGTTCCAGACGAGCTTCTTCCATTGCCGGGTCTGTCGACAGCGACTATGCGAAGTCTCATTTCTTTGGCTGGCTCGTCGAAAAGAGCACCAGTGAGGCGACAGTCTCCAAAGCCGTGAAAGAAAAAGATCGTTGGGCCGGTTTCGTCACCGTATGTGGCGTATGAAAGCGAGCGCGTGTCCGGAAGGGTGAGTGTTCGATTGCTCGAGTCCTCCTGATTGAGACTCCGCGCATGCTTGATGGTCGCATGAAGTTCGAGAGAAAGCTGTTGAGGTTGTGAACTGTTGCGCGACTGCCAGTATAAATAAAAGCAACCAAGAATCGTAGCGCCGCAAGCTGTTGAGATGTATGAAGCGAACGTCCACATCGCGATGGAATTGAGCCAAAGATGTCTTTTCTCAGTTCGTGCCAGGTGTTGAGTTGATATATTCGAAGCGAGACTCGCATTCGCGTCCCCGAATCGTTCCACAAGCTGAACGAGGCGCTTGTCTTGGCAGCCGAGAGTCCGCTCCTTTGCAAGCAAAGAGTGTGAAAGGCAATCCGTATGATGAGCCTCCTGTTATCGTGATGCGCTTGAAATGTTCGACGTCATATTTGAGATCGCTGGGCTTCTGGAGGCAAGTTGTTCCACATAAATTCGGCAATAGACCACAAATCGTCCGAATCGAACCAAGAATGATCATGCTCACTTTTCACCAGGCTGCTGGCAAGGTCCTTCAGCTGTTTTCGAAAAGTAGCTTCGTGACGAAAGCTCCAGTGTAATTCCGATACATCGACGTTCCCATTCTTTTGCAATGTAATCACTGTGTCGTAGCCAATGTGGAAGACGAAACGCTGCGTGAGCGGGACTCTGGTGGCACCGAAGCAACGAAGCCATGAGGCTGATAAATGTACGTCGCGATCATCCCGATCGTAGTCGTAGAGCGCAAGTCCGATAGTTCCATGGTATCGTGGCAGGAACTCCGCGCGAAACTGGCGATTGACTTGAGCTATCTTCTCGGTTTCGGTCAATGGTCGGGCGTTGAACGTGGGCAACGCGGTGTAGGCTAAATCGCAGGCGGCCGTGTCCACTAGCATATCGTAGACGACATTTCGCAGTTCCGCTGGGGGATCGAAAAAGCTTGTCTTTCTGTTGCAGGTGCCCAGCGCTGTAGCCGTGAGAGCGGTGTCTGCCATGGCTGTATTGAATGTCTATTGGTATCTGGCTCTCGTACGAAATGGTGTGCGTCGGCGAAGTAGGCGTATGATGTTCTGGATGTCTTGATGTCTCGCCGGAGCGAGAAGGCTCAAGGTCTACCGCGACGGCCCGCACCAGCAACCTGTTGCATGTGAAACGAAGTAAGCACGATGATGATCGCCGCAAGAACAGCCTGCAAAGCCATGCAGGTTCGACCGCCAAAGACTAGCCCAAGCCACGCCTCATGAGTAGTCAAAAAACACATCCATGTAAACCTGAAGGTCCGGAATAGTTGCCAGAAGATGATCCAAGCCTTGCAAGTTGGACGACCAAAGAGTTGTCCAAGCTATGCAGGTTCAAAAGCGATATGATAATCAGAGCGGTGCAACCTGATTTATTGCGGTAGAACCGTGCGAAATACGTAGGTCGAGCCGTGCAAGACGATTGAGCAAACCCGTGCGACATTGTGATAGTTTGGGTAAAACCCTGCAACATAAACTCTAAACTTGAATATGCTATGCTACAGTCGCTGTGCTTCGCCTAATAGTACAGATATTCGTTCTCATAACCTCATTCACATTCCGCTAATCTTTCCACTTACTTCAAGAAGTCGGGTGCAAGCTTGTGGTCGAATATCTTCTCAAACAGCTTTCCATGCTTCCGCTCCTTGTCCTGAGCCCACACCTTCTCATCCTGGCTCATGCGATGCTCGCCCCAAGCGCCTCTCGAGCGACTTCTGGAAGGAGTAGCAGAGCTCCCTGCACTGAGTCCGCTCGCTCTTGATCCTCTGCGGCGCTCCATGTTGTCTCTGTCGTATGCTGACAGGCCGTTGGATTCATCGTTGGTGGACTCTGCATAAGCCACACGCTGACTACTTGCGTCTGTGGATGTGACGCTATTGTACGGCGTATCTGTAGGCGACTCTGATTCTTTCCTTATTGGGGTTGATGATCGAGATGTGCTGTAGGTAGGGAACGTCTCGGCTGCTTCCATGGTCAGATTACCGTTGGAGATATGTGTTTGCTGGTGGATCGCACCAGAGTCGGGTTGCAGTCGCTGGTAGCACTCACAGCCCTTGTTGTTGTCGTTGATCGTGGTATCGTGGAGAGTCATATTGCTTGATGTATATGGTAATGCTTCGAGAATGGTGTTGTTCATATATTGTTCGGATTGTTGTTTGTTGCTGTTGTGAGTAATCCCACAAGGGCGTAGGAAAGAACAATTATATATCGCCCCATATCTCACCTTGCCGTACTTACCTCACTCGAATTCTTAGCATTCAATAAATGACAAGACCTCTAAACTCTTGGTCTGTAGCAGAACTACATCATCCTCCCGCTCTTGCAGAACTACCACGTTGTTGAGGCACGCGAATGCATGAGGCGCCGTTCCAGCATGTGCAATGCCGAGAGACAAGACAATGGCTTGTCTTGATATTCGTCGTCATAGTCGCGAGATTGTACTTGAGGGAGAGGCAAACCAAGGCCTGCTGTTTCTTGGCGACCCTGCCAAGCCTGGGCGACGATGATGTCGTGCGCCTCTCCGCCAAGTCAAGAGAGCTCCGCCACGTGTATGGCCTCCGCGGAAGCAACGCGACGGGTATGGGCAGTATCCGGAGCTCTTGTGGTTGTCGGAATATGCTCGATGTTCCGACCTCTTTCTGTCTCCGCCCACAGTCATCAACCCGAAGTGGTTTCGGACAGCCCGAGTCCATCACATCTGGCCTCAATGCAATGCAGTCACTTTTTGTGGTATACAAGCCTGTGACATGCAGTCTGAGGTGTTGAAAAGCTTTCGTTCGTGCGTGCGACCTCGTCGGGCGACCGTTCGTGCATCGCTTCTGGGCCGAAGCATAGTGCAAGGAAATCTTCCACTTGCGTCGCCGAGGTGGCTGTCTCTTTCGGTACTCTCAGCCTGGTGATTTATTGACTGCCGCGTAACACTAAGTCGCACGAAGCGCTGTATCTCGAAGGAAACAAAGAGATGAAAGTCGTGCGATTGAAGTACAGACGTAGGACCCGAAGTGCGCTTCTGCAGTCCGAAACCCGAACGATGAGGACATCCACTAGCGCTTCTTAGAAGACCACGAATCAAACCCTTGTATTGTAACCACGCTACTCGCACGACAATCTAGATCGCCGAATTGTCTCGGTGATGCTCTGGTAGTTTGCTCGGGACCGTCTGGTTCGGACTCCGAAAACATGACAATCCAGTAGCGTCCGAATAGCATCAACCAATCTGTGAAGGTGAAGCGATCAAGTGCTTCGGGCACGATGGGCTTGAGGAAAGCTGCTCGGGCCCGAGCTTTGTCTGTGTGAGGTGAGAGACATGTCTGACATGCAAATGAGTGAAGAAATCGTTCATGCGGCTGCGAACATACTGTTCTTCCAGGTCTGCCTTGCGAGCGCTCAGAATGCTTGCAAGATTGTACCTCGCGGAAAGATCGCAGATAGCAAGGAAACTGAGTGCGGACCCGAAATAGTTCGTCTTTCGGAGTCCGAGACGCATATCTACTAGCTTCTCATCTCGTTTCTTGCGGGGCCTCCTATACTCAGCTTTCTTTTCGCCGCCGCCTTTTTGTCTCTGCAGCAGCCTGATAAGCTACCTTTACGCCTTGCAGAAACTCTTGTGAAACTTTTCCAAAATTCTCGAACAAATTCTGCAAGACATCAACGTTGTCAACATTGACCAACGTCCCAGCAATATTGCTGTACAGATTCTTCTTATCACTTTGCTCCAATCTTTCAAAGAAGATCCTAGGTTGTTCGAAGTCTATCTCTTCATCAATTTCACTCAAGAAGTGCTCGACTTTCGTATCCGGGAGTTCGTCTTCCGGAACAGAACCGGGACGTTCAATGACCTGTAGGGGATCGATGAATTTGGCAGGGAAATTTTTTCTCGATCCTTGATTGCCACGCGATGTGAGATGTCCGTCACGATCCCAATTTGCGACTGATGTGAAGGGACAGTTGACTGGAATGTCGTTCGCAGGAACCCCGAGACGATATCTCCCTGCGTCGGGATACGAGAAGAGCCGAGACTGAAGCATGGGATCGTTGGAAGGTGCCCATCCAGGTACCATGTTCGCGGGGCTGAAATGGGCTTGCTCCATTTCTGCGAAGTGGTTTGAAGGATTCTGTGTCAAGGTAATTCGGCCGACTTCGTGGAACTCGGCGTCGACCCAGTCCTTAGTCAGGTCTTCGATGTCGTACCGGTAACTTTTAGCTTGGTCTTTGGTCATGGTGGCGATTCCGACGGTCCATGATGGGTAATCGCCTCTTTTGATGGCATCATAGAGATCTTTCGTTGCCCACGCGTCATTTCTGCCAATGGTCATTGCCGCTTCACTGGCTGTGAAGTTTTTGATGCCCTGGTCTGAGGATAAGAAGACACGGCAATAGACCTTCCGGTGTCAGTCAAGCGAGCAGCAGAGGGGACGTCTTACATACCCAGCTACCGTCATCTTTCACGAGCCTGTATGTATGGCCGGACCATCCGTGCATGTACCGAAAACTGTGGAGATCAGCAACTTGGTACATTGTGGGAAGACCATTGCTGCGATATACCCATAAGGCGTGCCAAGGTCGGTAAAGACTCTGAGGAACTGCAGCAAGGATTCGGGAAACTGTGCCGGCCAACTCTAGAATGTGTTCCAGTCTATATCATTCATTAGCAAACGCTAGTCCGTTGAGAAAGTTGCTGAGTTCTATTGCTGACTGAGGGAGCGTTACATGCCTCTGACGTTCGTAGCAGGATCGGTCTTTTGAGTGTGAACAAAGAGCGAAAACTTGGCAGGATCTCGTATGAAGAATCTAGCATTGGAGGGTTAGCAATGGACCGCGCAACCAAAGTGAGTATATGTACGGCATTGACATACACCGGTGTATTATTGAAGACCCAGTCCAAAATGCCTTGAGTGGTCCGAAATTTCACAGCAAATCCTCTTGGATCTCTGAGCTGATCTGGGGCTCCTCTGGATCCCCCCGAGGTCGAGAATCGTACCGTGACAGACGTTCTTGTGCCTTTCTTGAATACTTCGGCGGCAGACAGTTTCTCGGCAAAATCGGTGGTCGCTTCGAAGAAACCATGAGCCCCTGAGCCGCGCGCGTGCACAACTCGCTCCGGGATTCGCTCTCTATTAAATGTGGCCATACGCTCGATGAGTTGGAAGTCTTGAAGGAGTAGAGGCCCTCCTTTGCCGGCCCGTTGTGCTCCCATAGGATTGAAATATTTGGCGCCGTTTTGCGCAGTGAACCACAGTTGTGAGTTGTTCAAATGCATCTGCTGTTGCTTGAGGTTGACGCCTTGAAACAGGTCGGTGTGGTAGTCTACATTGTGTCTAGGTTTCTCTGTGATGCGCTTGAGATGGCTCTGCGCATACGTGACTCTTGTGAAAATTAGAAGCACGCAAAGGTCGATCTTCATTGCGTACGAGTTGTTAGTAGATTGAATATCAATTCAAGCGTCAAAACTGGCTGTAAAGTGCTCTCGAAGCCATACACTCATCCTCTCACTATCCTTGTAGTCCAACGCAGAAGGTTAATTTTAGTCGTAGTTGTTACTGGGATATCTGCCGGATATGTGGTCAATTCTTGAACTTTGCCAGCATTATTGTCCCAGGGTCCTTGGTTTCCCGGATACGGCAACACGAGTACGAAGTATGCTTTTATTACAGCGGCGCTGGCCAGAAAAGCGCTTTTCTCTCATTGCTGTTGCTATCATAACTTTTGAAAGGCATCGCGCTGCGAGGCCCGATGTTGATGCATGTGACAGCCTTGCATGTTCGCGCAGGCTGACCGCCGCTCATCGGACGCGAAGAAGAGGCTGTCCGAATCTCTCGTTCTCACTCTATTGATTGCCCAAAGTTCGGCCGAGCTCCTCGCCTCTGTCAGTAGCAGCCTTCACAGCTTTATCGACAATCGCTGCAAAGCCGGAGGCATCGAAGCTCTCCAGACCGGCCTGAGTTGTGCCGTTCGGACTTGTGACATTCTTTCGAAGCTGGGACGGGGAGTCTTTGCCTTCGACAAGCATCTTTCCGGCGCCGAGACATGTCTGTGTTGCAAGTCTAGTAGCCTGCTCCTCGGAAAGTCCGAGCTTAGTAGCACTTGCGACAAGATGTTCGACCATGGCGAAAAAGTAGGCAGGTCCAGAGCCAGAGAGACCGGTGACAACATCCAAGAGCTCCTCCTTTTCGACCCATTCAATCGCTCGGCTCACGCTCTGAAGCAGTGCGGTGGCCAATTCCTTCTGCTTCTCTGATACATCTTTGTCAGCATATAGACCGCTCGCGCCCTCTCCGAGCAGAGCAGGGGTATTTGGCATGACTCGGACGATGGCAGGGCTGTTTCCCTCCTTCGTCTGACACCACTGCTTTAGGCTTGCGCCTGTAATGCCAGCAGCAATGGACACGATCAAAGGCTGAGGGGTTGCAGATGAGAAAGCCGAAGTCGCAAGCTCTTGGCACACCGTTTTCGCGACCTGAGGTTTGATGGCCAGGATGATAATGTTTGCGCCGGTCGCAGCTTCAGTGTTGTTTGCAGTGGTGTTCACGCCGAAGTCTGCCATCTTCTGTCTGTTGACATCCCATGGCTCCGAGACAGTGACTTGCTTCTTCTCAAATCCCTTCGACACCAGACCACAGATGATAGCAGCAGCCATATTGCCACCTCCTGTTACATATCAGCGATGGCACTTACCCACTCGGTTGAGACTAGCATAAGGATGAAGTCGATGAGGACACAGATGGCGGGTTTTGATGAGAGGAGGGACTATCGCACGGCGACCTACCAATAAAGGAGATCTTCTGAGACTTGAGATCCGCCATGATGTATGAGCTTACAGGAGAATGAGAATGTTTCGTGCTGTTATTGTCAGCGAGTAGAAGTTGATATCTGGCATTGACTCTATCGGAGTTGGAAGCCGAGATTGAACAAAATAATGCTGACTAAGGAAGTCGGCCCGAAAGACCATTACCTTGAGTAGTCGCAACTTGAATTGACACCACTTCATCAAAGTGCTCATACGACAAACCAGCAGTCTGGACGTTCAGAATCCAGATCGACTCTACCATTGTCAATATGAGCCATGAACTGCAGACAGTATCGGGCCTGCATGGGCCCTCGAAGACTTCGCCAATCTGTGGTCCGGCTGATCCAAAGTTTCGGTACAAGCTCAAGAGTCCTTCATTTTGATCTCCTCCTCGAATGCTGCATTTGTAACGCCTAATGCAACAAATGCTTCTATACAGACTTCACCGTGAAGCTCGTGCTGCGCTATGCTTCGCCTCAAGCTCAGAGCCCTGCATCAAGAGACTATCCTGGCCGCTTAAGCGGTAGCTGGTTGGTAGAGAAGTTGCTGCAGCTAGTGCAAGTCTGATCTTGGCAAGCAAGAGGGCGTCGAACCGATTCCTGGCGCTGAGGATCAGCGAGAAGTTGGCAGCATCGATGGCAGGCCTTCACAAGATTTATATTGCGGGAAGTGTGGGTGACTGAGGACCAGCAGATGTCCCGCGAGTCCTCGGTCTAGACTACTTTCTAGCTGCCGATGTTCTCACGATCCAGCGCCGGTTTCAGTGGTTCGCCGTCCCTAACAGGCATAGAGATGTAGGCTTTTTGCAAGGGCAAGACGAGTATCGCTAAAATAAAAATAACAACATCAACAGGAAATTCTCCCTTGAAACCACGAACAAATCGTATGAGGTCGGCTCGCGGCAAGATCTCCTCGGCCTCTGCTTCATATGAAATTCATCATCCAGCCAAGCATCTGAATGGCGTCTCTAATTCCGGGCAAGTGGCAGATCTCCACACGCCACCAGTGACCATCTCAGCGCCACGGTTCATCGCCGAGGCTCCCTGTCGGTAGCTCAATTGGCAAACTCTATTCTTGTCCTTGCATTTCTGCCACCTCCGTGGCTCCGCGTTCTGGGAGGCAACCTTTCAACAACGCGTTTTTCAACGTGCGATCCATGGATCTGGCCTGCAAGGACTCATAGCAAAGACTACGCGACAGCATGTCGCACAACACGGACCAGCAGATGGGTCTGCTGAGCGAGTTGATAGACGAGAAGCCACAACCAGCGACGGCTTCTGCCCGAAATGCTATTCGCAGTTTTTCCATCAAAAACACATTGTCCGGCATCTGGTCAGTACTGAAGCCAGAATGCTTCGAGAAGAGGCCCCCAGGTAGCGGCAAGAGACCAGGTCCAACAGCATGGCTCGATGGACTTCGAGGAGTTGCAGCATTTTGCGTTTGCATAATGCACTTGTCTGTCTTCACACATCAGGGATTGGAACTCTGCTATGGTGCTGCGTACTTTTGGCAAACATTCAACACATCTCCAGCAGCTTGGCCGATCCTCCGTCTCCCTTTCACTGGAGGTCACTTCATGGTCATTCTATTCTTCACAATTTCTGGATACGTGGTGCCACGAAGATTGATCAGTCTCCTTCATGAAGGACGAAGAGACGATTTTATCGAAGCACTCAACGCTGCAATGGTGCGACGAATGGGACGTCTTTTCATCCCAGTTTGGATCAGTACTTTAATGCTCGCCTTTTTCTGGCACATTACAGGTATCACGACAGCATTTCCGGAGCATCAGTCCAACATCTTTTTGGAATTATGGGCATGGTGGAAGGACCAAATGAAGTTCACCTACTTCTTCCGCGGCGGTTTCCTCTTCACATACTACAACGTGCACACTTGGACTATTCCGGTCGAATTACGAGGATCTCTGACCCTCTTCGTCTGGCTATTCTGCACACATCAAGTTGGAACGCGGTCTCGCATTCTGCTGACATTTGCGATGACTTTGTACTGGGTCATTGGAGCAGCAGGCGCTTGGTATGGAGCGTTCTTTGCAGGTATGCTCACTGCAGAGCTGGACTTGCTCTCAGCAAACGGTCTCCATGTCCCCCTACCCTGGGACCCGATCTTCAAATTCTTCAAGCGTAGACGAATCTTGAAGGTCATTCTCATGCATCTAATCCTGGTTTCCGGACTTTGGCTGGCCAGTCAGCCGTCTTCTGACACAGAGGACATGAAGGAAGTTCTTGGAAAGTGTGGCGCTTGGGGCACTTTGATGAAGTTCATCCCGGACTCGTACAAAGAAGGCAACACGAGCTATCGATGGTTTTGGTTATTCTGGGCTGCATGGATGCTTTTGGTCTCGGTGAAGGAGATTCCGTGGGTCAGGTGGCTATTCGAGACTGGGCCAGCACAATGTAAGTGTTGAACGGGATTCGGTATCAGAAACCTTGCTAACCTAAACCGCAGATCTTGGACGACACTCTTTCTCGCTCTACCTGGTCCATGGTCCAATGATTGGCCTTCTCTCAGACCGCCTGTTCTACCTGACGGGCGTCAAGATCCCCTCGAACCAGGACGATATCAAGCGCTTCGGACACCTTCAAAACAAGTGGAAGGACGCCAGCTGGTGGTTCTTGCCGGAAGGTGGTCCATACGCGATGGAGCCAAATTACCTCTTTTGCGTGGCAGTGAGCTTGCCCGTGATGCTCTACGTTGCCGAGGTGGTCACACGAACATGCGACATACCCGGCATCAAGATTTCAAGATGGTACTATGCAAAGATGAAATCATTGAGATAACAGTAAACAGCATACAATATTCAAGATGGCATTGATTTGCGACATCCTAGCCCTCCTTACTATCTCCGGAACTTCAGGCATCATAGGGTGAAAGATCGACTAATACTCCTTCAGCCAGAAATGCTTCAGCTTCGCCCACAATCCACTAGGAGGTGTCTCGTGGCGCTGTACATTGGCACGCTCGTCAGTCACAACATCGCCTGCAGGAGTCGTGTTGGTCGCCACATTGTGCTGCTTGCCAAGGTAATAATCTGGACAAATAAGTCAGCAAAGAATTTCGCACTTTTGACGAAGGATACTTACTCGGCATCAAGAAGCAGAACAGAACCGGAAGAATGGCGATTGCGGCGGACATGATGAAAAGAATACCGTTTGTTCGCTGGTACGCGACGATTCCGCATTGCCTGATTGGACTATCATAAGCATAGTCCCGAAGTTTCTTGATCGATCCATAAAGCGAGAGCAATGTCTTCTCAGATGTACCGGCAGGGCACTCATCCCTCATGAATGGCAGCATGTAATTTTGCCAGATGGCTCCGCAGATCGCATACCCGACCGACGACGCAAGAGTGCTCCAGAGGGAGAGCTGGGCGATGATGGAAGCGAGATCCTCATGAGGTACAGATGCCTGAGATCCAACCCGCGCTCCGAGAACTGTGAAGGCCGCGAAGCCGCAGAAGATTTGCGACACGACAAGAATTGCCGTGCTCTTCGATGAGCGGTCACCCTCAAGTTGCATGCAGTATCCGATAAGTCTCATGACAGCGCCAATGAGCATCAGAGTCTTGAATCGATGAGTCTTTGCCAGATACAAACCTCCAAGCGGACCAAGGATGCATAGGAGGATGGTCAACATGTTTGTGAAGAGGTTCGTCTCATAGATCGTCCATTCTTCCACCACAAGGACGTATGAAGCGTAGTACAATGAGTGGACTCCAGAGGCCAGTTGAGACGAGACATCGATACCGACCGCGGCGATGAAGGCCTTGTTGTTGAAAATCCTGCTCGAGCAGACTGGCTTCGGCGCCACATACATCTCATACAGGATGAATGCGATGAGAATCACGAAGCCCACCACGATCATCGCGATCATAGACGGATTCGAAAACCCTCCATCAGCACCCTTGTACAAGCTGAGCGAAAGGAGGATCAGACCGAAAGCAAAGCCCAAAAGCAGAAGTCCAGCAAGATCGATGTCGATAATCCCCTGCCACGCAAGCTGAAAATAGCTCTTCATCGTCATCTTTTCCACCTTCCCAGCTCTTTCCCATCGACTAGCACCAGCACTAACCATACCCAACTTCTTTGCCTTATGCTCCATCGCATAAAGAGTAATGATCGCGGGAATCAGCAGAATTGGAGTCATGATCGCGAACATCCCTAGACCCCAGCGCCACTGATCAGGCAGGAAACCTTCGGAAATGAAGCCATCGATAAAGCTCGTGACGATGAACGGAACGCTGAGTAAAGATCCAAAGAATCCTCTCCATCGCAGATTCGTCAGATCTGCTACGATCACGTCTCCGAGGAAATCGAGACCGGATTTCCCTAGGGAGGTGAAACATGTTCCGACAGTGTATGCTGCGAGAGAATTTGCACTCGCCGCCACGGCGAAACCCACAGCATAGAATACGAGGACAACGGTATACGTCGTAGGTCGAGATGTGATATCCGCCAGCTTTCCGAGAAAAGGCTTCGAGATAGCACGAACGATCTGTCCTGCTGTGCTCACTACTGTAAGGAGTTTTGCGTGTGCACCGAAGGCTGAGGCTGCATAGGCGTTGAAGAGAGATGTTGTGCCTTGGTCGATCGAGTACGCGAACATCGTGAGGCCGATGGAGATGAAGAGGGTCCAGATGAGAGTTTTCCCTGATCCGGATTTCCTGAGGACTTTGTTGAAAGCTTCGACTTTTGTTACGCCAGCGAAGGCTGGGTCTTCTGAGACGGAAGCATTGCGATGGGCTTCCTGGTCGGCATCGCTGCTGTGGGAAGAGACTTTCTCGTCTTGAGAGTGGCGGGATGGAGTGTGTCCATCATCTATGACGGTTGGGACCTTTTCTGTCGTCGACATCTTGAGATGTGATCTCTTGATGTTTGGATGTAAGATAAGATAAGATCTTGATCATTCACATGGAAGTTGAACCCATCTTGTACACTATGGTCTGCCAAGAAGAGAACCCTGTGCCGCACATGGACAGGTCGATCAACACTCAACGTGCTTTGCTTAGCGAGTACTCCATGTGGCAGAGACGTGTGAAAGCACCAATGAATGAAGCCGGCCAGTTTCCAGAAACCGAGTAAATGAATGAGATCCCACGCTGAAGCTGCAATGGAAGCCGATCACGCCTCAACCTGGCAACGCTTCCGAACTCAGGCGACCACTCTTGGCACTTTGAAACCAATAGCGCCGCAAAATTCTGCTCGTTCGGAATCCTTAAGTGATTCTGCCGCATGATGTTACATTGACTTTGATGGATAAGATAAGATCTGCTATATATTCACTTCCGTGATCCAGCTTGGCTCTCTTGGCAAGAATCTTGTTCGGAGTGCTTCGGTCGCTCAGAAAGACTTGTTCGTCTCTCTTTAAAGCCTTGGCATGGGGTACTGCTCAGCCTCGAGAACTACATGCATCATTGTCTTATTTTGATGTGACCTCTGTGCCATCTTCCCACGTCGAAGGCCACACGGACTACATTATGGGACCTAACATTCGATGCTTTCAGTCTTGCTTACTTTGCAAGGTAGCAGATTGGACAGAATCGCATCGACATGACTGCTTATGTGGCAGTCCAGTGTGACCTCTACACTCTCTTCCCACGTCGTTCGACTCCTGAGATCCGTGCTGCTTACTTTGTGGAATAGCAGATTAGACGACCTTGTCGATCTAAGGCTGCTCTGATGTCTCAAAGAGCCTTAAGTCTCACATAACACGTCGCCGGCCGATGCGTGATCCCATCAATCGCCGCCATGGAAGAGTACTTCTCAGGCATCGGCAAGAGCTCGAAATGGAAGAATATCAGCGTCAGGATCACCCTCATCTCCAGCTGAGCCCACTTTTTGCCTGTCATGATCCATCGTCAGCATAGTTTCATACGACACCATAGGTCTACTCACCAAAACAACCCCTCGGCCCACCTCCAAAAGGATGACTCGGTCCAGCAGAAGGATTACACTCAATTTCACCCTTCTCATTCGTGGTCAGCCAGCGTTCAGGTTTGAAAGCCTCAATATCCTCATCATCCCAACATCCCAATTTCTCTCGTGAAGCAACACCACCTTTACTTCGTTTCTCCCCGGAACTTTTCAGTGATGGCATCACAACAGAAGGTCCATTATTTATAAAGAAAACATCCGTGCCTTTCGGGACAGGATATCCCATCAATTGTGTATCTTCCGTAGCGACTCGAACGCTCGCGAGAGCAGTCAATCCAACGCGTCCGCCTTCGTCCATGACTGCGTCGAGGTAGGGGATGGAGGTGGAGGTGATTTCGGAGATGGTTGGGCTATCGCCAGCTTCTACTGCGCGGGAGTATGCAGTACGTAACGCAGAACGTAAATTTCTCTGCGCTTCTTGATCTTGGGTTAAGAGCTTGAGGATCCAAGTGATAGTCGTACTCGTCGTCTCAAACCCCGCGAGTAAGAACCCGAAAAGTTCATCTCGGACGGCTTGAGTATTGTATTCTGCTTTTCGATTCTCTTTTGCTGCCATTTGCGTTTCGCGAGCAACGAGGAGTTCGAGGGCGGAAGTCATGTGACGGAAAGATTCTATATCGATGTCTTCGGGCTTTTTTGAGAATTTCTGATGCGCTTCGTCGAGTTTGGTTTTGAGCATTGTGTTTTTTGCTCGTCCGGCGGAGATGAGGGATGGATAGAAATTGAGAGCGAACCGGTGGGCGAGTTTCGGGAAGAGAGAGGATACGGGGATGTCGAGGGATGTTGTGAGGGTTTCGATTGATTCGAAGTCTGGTGGGTCTCGGGCTTTGGGAAAGAGGATTTCGATATCTTTGTCGCTGGGGAGGTCAATCTTTGTGTCTTTGAGTGCTGCGAGTTGTGCTCTAGCGGAGCCACACTCTTCTCCAAATGTTGCAGCGACCACTATGTCCAGAGCTCCTTTGAAGACATCCTTGTTCGCATCGAATGGTCTGCCCTGTGCCAACTCTGCCTTTCGACGCCAAAGCGCGATGATGTTCTGCATCGACTCCCACATTTGCGGTCCAGCCACAGAGCTGAGAAAAGCAGGCGACATGGTATCAGCGATCAGTTTCCGATGAGACTTCCATTCCTCCCCAGTCGGCATGTGGACATGCATCTTGGGCAAAAGTGTGACGAACATCTCCCCAAAGAAGTTCGACCGATCGAACTCCTTGAATCGTCTCGTGCGAACATCGTGAGCTTCGTATGGGTCGGCAACGATAATCCACGGTCTGCCGAAGGGTCTCAAGAATAGCTGTACGATGGGAGAGTCCAATTTTTTGATCATTTCTGGGAGGTAACCATAGGGACTGCCATGCTCGGCGGCCCATTTGAAGAGATCAGGTCCGTCACCGAGGAAGCGCTTGGCGGATACTGGGGTGTATGGTACGCCTGGTAAAGGTTTGGGTCTTCCTGCGTTGTAGAGGTACGCACCAAGAACCGAAATAACTGCGAGGACGATGCCGATTGTCTGTAAAGTGGTGAAGGACTCCATTGCGGGTGCAGTAGTATTGTCAGGGAAGTATGCTAAGGGCTCAAATGCGAATGTATATGCTGGACGTTGTCTTTCTAAAAGTCGATACCAGTCCAGGTTTCCTGCAATCAGCCTCACAGGAATGTGAACTTTGTCGGTCTTGAGTCTCTCCAGAAAGAACCAGCTTTGTCCATGATCGACTTTGTCGAGCTGAACAGCAGTATCGTATTCGGGTTATGCCAGTTCCAAGACATCGGAAGGATCCCATATTCTGCTCCGAGTAGTAAATGATCGGCGTAGGATCTGGTGTTTGGGTGCGCAACCAATGAGGGCGTCAGTGATGTAACAAATCCAGACCTTTGTCAGCTTAGGCGCATCATTCAAAACCTGCAGGCACTGTGAGCCAAGTCATGTATAGAAAGGGTTTACCTATGTGAGACTGCTGGCCTGAAAGAAGCTGTGTTGTTTCGGCGCCGACTGCCAAGCAATGCGCTCTACGCGTATGTCGTACAACCACATCTTCCGACTCTTACCTTTAGCAGCGTACCGCGACGTGCGAGACACGCAACTTGATCTTCCAAAAGTCAGCAAAGGGTTAATGCGAGGCTGGACGCCCTCGGACTCCTTCAACATATACAACCCTATCGTCGAATGATCTCTTCAATAATCTTACCAACACCCAATACCTTCTCCTCTTCCAAACGCTGTCCAACAATCTGCACACTGATTGGTAGGCCATGCATTGCTTCAGGATCATACAAACTCCAATTATGTCTATCAAGCTCATTTCGCGGCTGATATGATGAGACTTGAGGCTCGCTTCGAGCAGGATCCATATCCTTGTCCACGTTGCCCGCTGGCAGTACAAGTGCAGTGTAGTCAAGCAGGTTCCAAACCTTTGTGTAACCAACCCTAGAAGATGATATGTTAGCGTAAGCTCAAAGCACGAATCACGCTCTACATACCATTTGCAGCTACGGTGCGGCACAGCAGGATGAGGCATGGTTGGTGTAAGCAGAACATCAACTTTTCGATATGTATTTGGGTCACGAATTCGTTCCCATTTGTCCAGATAGGCCTTTTGTGCTGCGCGTTTCCGGCGATTCAGTGCCCAGTACTCATATACGCTTATTGCTGGTGCTCGGTTGACAAGTGCCTCGACATGCGGTAGGAATGGTTCGCCTCCTCTTCTGACGTCGTTGTTGATGTCTTCTCCTCCATCAGCTGTATAAAATAAGTCCATAACCTCGATACATTCGGTATGTGCTTCGCCGGTCCAGGGAATGACTATGTGTCCAGCAGCTTCCAACTTTGCAGCAACGTCCTTCACGGCTCGCTCAATCGAGGGGTGGGCTCTGACATGACCATCGTCCAGGAGAAGACCAATAACGAGTGGCCGAGAGCTGATATTGTCGTACACATCCTGTCTCCATGGAAGCCTGTGACAAGTTGGATCATTGTTCCAAGGCTCAGCATCAATTACCAGCTTCGTCACAAATTCGAGCGAGGAAAGGGATCGAGCAAGAGGACCGACGACGGATGGCACGTGCTCCTGGCCTGAAGTTGAGACTTGGACTCCTTCGTAAGGAAGCCGTCCTGACTACCGAGCTGTTAGAAGCGCACGTGGATTGATTTGGATGCTTACGCTTGGCTTAAGTCCGTAGAGGCCCATCATGTGCGACGGTATGCGCACACTTCCTCCGATGTCAGTGCCCCATCCTAGGAGCGATCCGTGCTCTGCAAGCAAGGCACCTTCGCCACCAGTCGACCCACCTGGTGTGAGGCTTGCATTCATTGGGTTCGTGGTAAGTCCAAAGAGTGGATTCTCGGTCTCGCACCACTGTGGAGGGGAACTTCAGTAGACGTTTATCGTCGAAGGAAAGGATACTGACCATAATACTCTGAGGCAGATTTGTCTTTGCGATGAATAGAACGCCTTGGCTCTCCAGGATTTTGACCAGGAGAGCGTCATCGCTTGCCGGATCAAATGATCTGCCAACATATCCTAATGTCGAATCGTATCCTTTGACATCGAATTGATCTTTGAGGGTCATGACGACGCCATGGAGAGGACCGATGGTTGTGCCATGTTGTGAATAGTAGGCATCCAATTCTGATGCTCGTTCCAAAGCACGGTCGAACATAATTTCTGAACCTGTTAGTATTTCATCTGCATGGCGGAAGCGAGCAGCGAACCTGTCAAGCAATTTGTCTGATCTGGTCAGCTCTTTCCCAAATGCTGTATCTGGACTTTTCTATCTGTACCTTTTCGTGAGCTGCTATCGCTCTATTCATCTGTTAGTCGATATTCCGGCCAGCATTGGTCTCCCATGTCTCAATCTCACTTCTTGATATATGCCTGACAGACATCGAAGGCTTTGACATTGCCCTCGGCAAGCATCTTTGCCAATTGCTGAACATCTTTCACAGCGACAATGGGCTCCGCTCCTACGCTGAGTTTCATGAAAGGCTTCATCAAGTCCTGTTGGATCTGTCGCTTTTTCTTGGCTGTCACGAGCCATTGCGGCTCTGCGAATGCATTATTTTCGACGATGCTCCCCATTTCGATGATGCTTTTAGTCTTCTCGGAAGTCGTCAGAGTCGAAGGAAAGACATAGATTGGAGATATGTGTTAATGGAACTGTTAGAGATGCGAGGTTGGCCGGCGCCGAAGCCGCCCAAAGAGTGGGGGCGCTTATCGGCGCCAAGAAATCGTATGGCATGACACTGCGGACCCTACAAGTCAGTGAACTGCTGTTATAAGTGAAATGTTGAATATTCATCAATGCTTGTTGTAAGATAGAGGCCAAAGCTGGGGAATTAGTCCAACATCTTGACAAATGCTTCAATGTCTGCCAGCAGCTCTTTCGGCTTTTCGGTGCCCTGCCGTAGAGTCAGCACGAGTCTCTCTCTCTTTGTATTGAACACATAAGGGGAAGTGTCCACCTCTCTCATGCCTCACGTACTGCGTGAGCTTCATCGACTTCTCAGCCCAAGATCGAGGAGTCGGCGAGATGTCATAAGGAAAGAAGCTGTAGCCGAGCGGTTTTGTCACTGTAGGCGTGAAATTCTTCGCCCAATTCGGATCGAGGAATGCACGATATGGATAGATACAGCGCGCCATAGTCTCTGTGAGCCAGTACAGCGTTACTGTGTCGAGGATGTGCTGCAGAAATTGTAAGCTCTGCGTCGCGACCATCAGCATGCCGGTAAATGCTCACCTCTAGAGGAGGATCCTCATCAGTCCATTCGAGATACTTCTCGCCAATCCAAGACAAGAGAGCCACTGGACTAGTCTGGAGAGCGAGTCCGATAGTACCTGGGCGTGTTGCGTGCTCGCTGGCATATGAAAAGCAATGTGGATTGGTCTTGTCGGCGCGAGCTCTTGCTGCAGCTTCTACTTCGTCCAGAGGCAGCTTATCGGCGTCGTCTGGTGGAGCCATGAAGATGTTGTTCACATGTAGAGCTTTACAAGCATCACTTGCAAGGCCTTGCACAAAAGTGATACCACTGCCGACGTCACCGCCATGTGCGACGTAGCTGTTGAAGCCAAGCCCACGCATCAGCTTGTCAAAGAGGGTGGCCACTTTTGGAACAGTATACTCTTTCGTCGTTGGCACACTACTGTATGCGTACCCAGGAAGACTTGGCACGACCACATGGAAGGGTAGCTCTTCGGGAGAGTACTTTTGTATTAACACGTCCAGCAGCGGAAAGAATTCGAAGAAGCAGCTGGGCCAGCCGTGACTCATCGAGATTGGCACAGCATCAGCCTTCTTTGAAAAGAGCGCTATGAAGTGTAGGTCAATGTCATCGCCGTCCTCGTCCGCAAGGGTGGCTGTGTAATTTGGAAGGGCATTTATTCTCGCTTCAGTCTTCCGCCAATCGTAGTCAGTCTCCCAGATCTTCTTGGCATTGGTGAGCCAGTCTCTACGCATGCCATCAGAACGATCAGTCGTGGTATTGGAATACGCTTCAGGCCCAATTGGAGAGCCGAATGAGGTCCTTGCATAGCTGTAATTTCTCCTCCGATACCTTGGCTGTGAAGGGTTTCGGCTTGAGAGTTGCTGCTTTCGGGATCTGGCTATAGTCGGCCATGATTGAAGATACAGACTACCAGCAGCTGCGAGAAGGGCTCCTGAAGCTCTTAAATATTGCTCTCGGGACAATCATCTTGGCGGGCCCGGGAATGGATCCTCCGAGTATATGATGGTGCTGTTCCCCACCAGCTCATCAGTGGGACAAGATACGGCTGATGAGGCTGAGGGAATTCAGCTGTCACGCCTTTTTGGCAAGCTAATGTTGTACATTCCATCGTGTCTATTGATTATTGGGCATCTGCCCTGGTAACTCCTGTCGCACGTCGCACATCGTACCGATACGAGAATGGTCGAGCTTGCCCCAGGTCGGATGCATGATCATTCGTCAGCATTGAGGGTCGAGATCACGCTGCTGCCTTTTTCAGTAATAGGTCTGGTGTGTCTCCGAGAGCACTCAATCTCAAAGTGAATAATGATGTCCAGATATGAAGGATGATTTGTGTTGGAGTAGACTTCACACGCGTCTTTTGGTCAGACGTGCTTTTACCGGCAAGTTTAGCCGAGCCTTGGCGCAGCATGTGACGATCGAGCTCGATGTTTGACCTTCACTTGCACAGTCTCTTGACTATGTAAGAGCATACTGGACTCGCGCGAACATCTCAAACATCCACAAACATGGCGTCGCCACCGTACCAAGGCGGCGGATCACCGCCAGGCCCATCACCACTCGCATTACCCCGCCAGCGACCAGCACTCGCCCTACCGATGAAGTCTAGAAAGTCATCGTTGGCGCCATCTACAGCGTCCGGCTCGGCGCATCCTCTGAGGCAGACCTCCTTTCCACCGCCAGATAGCCTCGAAGCACAGCATCAGTTGGCAGAGGACCGTAATCTGGCGCAGTACTCACCTGGCGCAACCAGTGATGAGGGCCTAGACGACTTCAGCGACAGCGAAATCACTTCGGCGATCAGCGGCCCAGTGGGAGATGCTGCTTTCGCGGGAAAGAAGCGCAAGCGAGGCGAGAAGGGCACAAGAGGGCGCGGACGAAAAGGCGGACCTTCGCGAGCGCGGACAGGCTCAGTGAGTCTGGTGAATGGCGAGGAGGGCAGGAAAGGACGAACACCAACAGCGGGTGCGCCCTCTGTTGTCACAGGTGAAGCTGATGAGGAAGACGATGACGACGAAGAAGATGGAGGGCTTGGCGCCAGAGGAGATGCCTTCACTATGGATCCCGCTGAGATCGATCGCGAGAACCAGCGCAAATACCTTTTCAGAGAAGCTGTGCCAACCGGACATCAAAATCGCTACGATGCATACAGTCGAGTCAAGCTACGGACGGCAGACGTGAGAAAGCTGGTCAACGCTACATTATCGCAAAGTGTGCCTCAGAATGTGGTTACTGTGGTCGGAGCGTACACCAAGATGTTCGCTGGCATGCTGATCGAAGGAGCGAGAGAAGCACAAGCAGAGTGGTTGGCTGCGAATCCGACAAGACCTGATGGTGGAGAGCAGCCAGCTTACAAAAGACTACGGCTGATGCAGCCCGATAGTGAGGATGAAGACGAGGAGAACCAGGAGCCGGAGGAAGAACAGGGGCCGGATCAGAACAAGCCATCGCAAAATGGAAGCACGACGCCTTCAAAGAGCAATTCGACACCCAATGGCGAGTCTGCTTCCGCAGATGGTCCAGATGCCAAGCCGGCTTTACAACAATCACCCGACAGCTCGAAACCAAATGGCGCCCAATCAACACCTACCCTGACGAACGGCTCGCAGTCTACTCTTAAGGACAGTACACCCAAGAAGAAGCCTGAAAAGGATGATCTTGATCTGGATGACCTACCAGATGACTTTGGCGAAGTCCAGCCTGGTGCTTGGGGACTTTCGAAATACATTGAGGAATGCGATCGGGGACCACTTCTCCCAGACCATTTACGCGAGGCTCTGAGAAGATACAAGAAGTCGCGAGCTGGTGGGAATGTTGGCTTCACGGGTATCAGCATGTTCGGGGTCGACGGCAGAGACGTTGCTGCACCCAGGATTGGTGGTGGCGGCAAGAGGATGTTTAGGTGAAGAGCTTGGTTGATTTTGTTTCCCAGCGAGCATTATTGAGATACCCATTGCCACGAGCGTGCAGTATGAAAAGGCAGAAATTTTTTCCCAGTCATGAGCTAGGATGTCTCTCTGCTCAAGCGTCTCTGACGATGACATGCAGCTGAGCTCGGTCTTGATGAGCTACCCAGCTTTGTACTCCAGATGATTTCTTGACGATCTGATCGGCGATTTGCACACCTCCCGAAAGGCAGCGAGCTTTGGTCCAATACCAGCGTTCGGCTGAGTAGCCTGATCGGAGAGCCACGACACCATGGCACGCCTCAGAACCTTGCAAAACATTGTATGTGCCTTGCGTTGAATCAAATGAGATCATTGGCATGCATTACGCACGTTTCTCGTGGTTCTGGCGTGAGTGCTGAAAACTGATGTTGTCATGTGTGGCTTTAGGAGACATCCGACCATCGATTCCACGCACACATGGTCAGAACGTGCAGGACTTCGACAGCAGGTTTACGTCATGCTACAGGCTTAGTTTTGATTGTCGTTTGGACGTTTTCCAAGTTCTCGTAGCAAGTTCCTCGCTGTTCTGCTCTGGGGCGGTGCCAAATTCAACCTTGAGCAGCCGACACTTGGTGACCAAGAAACGTGCAAGAGCTGCGTGAGAACTTCTTGGGATACTACTCTCCCCATTAGGATGCCTTGTGCACGTTTCTCAGGTTGGCATACGCAGTTCTCGCAACCCTTCCGAGGACAAGCATAGATGTCGGCATAGAGCCAATTTTTCGACATCAAGGATGCTCGGAAAATGTGCAAAAGCCAGGCAGAAGCTTTTGATATCATCAAATGTTCTGTTCAAGGGCTGTTTGCACTTTTCTCAGCTTGGTGCACGAAGCTCTCGCGGTCCTAAAGCAGCCAACGCGAAGCTCAGCCGGGTATCGATGCTGAAATCATATCGTCACAGAAACGTGCAGGAGCAACGCAGAAGCTTTCTTTATCAACGTTCACACGAAATGGTCATTGCCTACACGTTTTTGAGGTAGCTGATCGCGTCTCTCACGACCCTGGCACAGAAACGCAGTATGCTGGCATTGGACACTCACCTTGTCGTCAAGGTGAATCAGAAACGTGCAAGAAATGTGCAGTGACTTTCTTTGACCTTTCTCCTCTGGATCTTATGCAGCTTACACGTTTCTCGCCGGATCTGTGGGAAACATGCAGGTCTTGGCATGCCCATGCTGGCTGGCTACTCAGCCTCGTCGGAGTCAGATCCACATAGAATGACGGAAAATGTGCAATGCTTTATATGTATTTTCTATATATGTATCAAGAGCGACTTGATCTGTTCTGCACGTTTCTGGGACGACCTCGTCAAGATGTGTCGATTTCGGTGTAAAAATACTGCTCGCTCAGCCTTGTGGGTGATGAGTTCATGTGGAGAGGCCAAAAATGTGCAAGACCCAACGTAAAGCTTCTTCATCATGCAATCAACGAGAGTGGATGCGTCTTGCACATTATTTAAACACCTGTATTTGATTTGCTGGCCCGTCAAAGCTGTGATGGTTTTCGATTCGATCGATCCTGAGTCGCCACGCAGCTCGATCAAAGATGTGGAAGATGAGCGGAGAAAGATCTCTGAGAGTTCTAAAGCGAGATCAATATCGCTTGCACATTTCTGAAGTGGTTGTGCGAAGGTGTAGCAGCTATCAAAGTCGGCTCTGCGCTCAGCCTTGCAACCACTACCGTTGAAATCTTCCCACAGAAACGTGAAGAGGCAATCGATTCTGCCTTCAATCTATTCATTAAGCTACTTGGATTGCTTGATGCACGTTATGATAGGTTCGGCGGAGACATGTCATAGCCTTAGCATGCACTGAAAACTTTCAACCTCGCAGCAGCCAAGAACGCGAGGCTGTGGCCTCAAAAATGTGTGAGCATTGGCTTCAACACTCTTTATATATCTATTGCACATTTCTGGCCCATGTTTGCACGTTATTGGTTATATTGCACAAAGATCTTATTGCCTTGCCTGGAATTTGAGCAGGTCAGCCTGTAGCAACCATGATGTTAAGAAGCATCACAAGAAACGTGCGGGAACAAGTGAAAGACTCTTTAGTATACTTCATCATTGTTTCTAGTCCAGGTGTGCACATTTCTGGTTCTCCTACGAGGAGATGTGGTAAGGCTTTGTGGGCTCTCGGGCTTCAGCCTTGCAACGTCGAACACTAAGTGTACTGCAGGCAATAATGTGTAAGCAGATATTCAATGCAGTCTTTTAGATCTATAACACGTTTCTGATCGGTGCTTGCACATTTCTTGCGTTGCTGTACAAAGATGTAGTAACATTGTGTAAGCTTAAGCGTCTGAGCCTTGCGGCAGCGGACATGGAACGAACAATGTTCAATAACGTGTAATTTCAAGCCTAAACTGATCGTATAGCTCTATAGCACAATTCCAATCTCCACTTACACATTATTACTGCCTCTGCACAAAGATGTATTCGTGTTGGCATAGCTCTTAGCCCATCCGCATTACGGCGGTCAGCATTATCGCTGATGACTTCAATAACGTGCAGGACTCGATCTTGAGGGCTGAGAAGGTTCTTAAAACGGACTCAACGCATGCATGCACGTTATTACTGCCGCGGCATAAAGTTCTGGCGACCCTGGCATAGGTTTCAGCCCTCCAGCCTTGCAGTCCTGGCAAATCGTGCAGCGCTATCAATAACGTGCAAAAGTAAGCCCAAAATGTTCCTCAAGTCTTATATTCTCGAGTTCAATCGTGCTTGCACATTATCAATGCCGCTGCACGAAGTTGTGCTAGTCTTGGCATGTCTTTAAGCTCTTCAGCCTGATGGTAGCTGGCATTTCGGGCAGCAG
Organism: Pseudocercospora cruenta; assembly: GCA_013365205.1. Lineage (NCBI taxonomy): Eukaryota > Fungi > Ascomycota > Dothideomycetes > Mycosphaerellales > Mycosphaerellaceae > Pseudocercospora > Pseudocercospora cruenta. The sequence goes on from JAASFE010005524.1 coordinate 199,380, forward strand.
GATAAATAACGTGTATGGACTGGCAGATGATGTGTGCAAAGGCCGAACCTTGCTAGGAAATTCATTTTTGCACATTATTACTGCTGTTGTACGAAGTTGTGGTAGATTCCCTCGCCAGCTTATGAAGCCTCGCAGCCTGATCGACAACTTAGACTCAGATATCGGCCACAGGCGCGAAGAACGTGCAAGATTCGATAGAGGTACTTTATTCGATGTCATGATGCGATTGCATCGATATTTACACGTTATCGTGAGTGCTGTACTGGTTTACAGCATCTCTCGATTTCGTCCCATAAGATCTTCGGATTCTTGGAGTAGTATGTCTTTCTGTGGTCCCAGAAACGTGCAAGACTCATTGCATCAGCTTTTCTTGATCATAAAAAGCATAAAACCATGTCTTGCACGTTTTGTATAAGCTGTGCACATAGTTGTGGTACTGAGTAGCCGCCAGTAAGTAGGAGAAATATGCAGCAACACAGTATCGTGTACACACCATGGAGATATGTAGGATCTCGATCACTGAGTCTTTGTGTCTAGTAGAGACTATTTCTAGACAATTGCACGTTATTCGTCGCCTGCATGGTCTCGTCATCGGTCCAAGCTACGAAGGCATCATTCGAGATAGGCATGGCAGATCAAGGCACTCTAAGAAATATGCAAGGAGGTCAGATTCGACTTTCTGGTTGCCTCTCTAATGAATCTGTCAATCGTTGCACGTTTTTGAGCATCCAGTACATGGTTGTGGCGACAAATATTGCACATAGCTTTGGCGGTCAATATCGATCTAAAAGATGTCAAGACGTCGAGTAAAACGTGCAAGGCACTACAGATAGGTCCTCTCACGTCTTTCGATGAAATTGGATTGATGCTTACATGTTATTGAGGGCTGGACACATTTTCGAGGGCATAAGGCTGGTTTTGCCTCATCATCTGGACATGTGCACCGCTAAGCGGACAGTGCTCAATAACGTGCAAGACTCTCAACTCTTGTGAATTGAATTAGAACATTGTATTCGGCAGGTTATTGCACATTATCGAGCATTCAGTGCTTCATTGCGGCCACGAGGCTGGGAGAGGCTTGAGCGGCCGATGAGGGTGTAGCCTTATAGCCACGGTGCTCAATAATGTGCAAGACTCTTTTGTCACAGTCTTTTCATATCACATTCAATGTCACGGCGTTTCTTACACGTTCTGAGATACTGATGGTGACGTTCCGCTTACAGAAGCCAACTACAGCCGGGTCCAGCCTCACGGCATACATGAAATTCTGCACATTGTTCATTATCGTATATTGTGCTCGTTACTTCTTAGTTCAGGCTCATAGAGCAACGTAGATTGATTCTTGCATATAGTCACGCCTTCTACACAAAGTTGCAATCGGTCAGGCGACCACAGTATCTGAGTAGCAGCTTGCGACATACATGCAGCAACTTTCTGCAAAGGTCTGAGAAATGTGCACAGAGCTTAGAATAGTCTCATAAAACTTCAAGCTCGGGTATGATAAGGCATTGCACGTTATCGAACACTTTTTGAAAAGAAAATACATCCACCAAGCTCATGACAGCCTGATCGATGATGGCTGATCGTAACGATACGTGCACCACTCAAGAATGTGCAGTCAACTGAAAGCAAGTCCATTGACTCCCTCATGAAGCTGTGAGCCCGGAGTCGCACGTTTTAAGATGCTCTACAAAGACCTCCAAAGCAGACAATTGGACCAAATCGCCAGACGTATGCTACTCACTTGAGACAGTCAATTGAAACCGATGACGTTCGCCTCAGTTCGTTCATTTGAAGACGCAGGTCCTCATTTCTGCAACTGAACTCCCACATTCAATGACTTTTCACTGAGCGTTATCGAGAATGATAGCTAAATTCAATTGTCACTTGTCAGCGAAGTACCATTCCATCCATTGTGCATCAAAAAACTTCTCATCTCATCGCCCTCATCCTCACACCACCATCAACTAAATCCCAACCATGACCGGATTTCCCCAAAGCCCGAGAAACAAATCCGTGACCCATCTCGTCAACTCGATCACTCCAATCACAACAATCACAAAGATCTCCGCAATGATAGCAGCAGCAACACTCCTCCACATGCCATCCACAAAGCTGTCGGTATCTCCAGTCGCCATGAAACCAATGGTAAGAAAGTAAGCGAGACACAATTGGGTAACCCGAAGGATGATCTTTCGTGGATCATGAGGGTGGCCTTGGTGGGGTCCGAGAGGTTGGAGAAAGGTTAGGAAAAGGAGGTCTGTGAAGAGGTAGAACGTAGCGGTGATTGTGATGACGGTTGCGAGGTTCAGGATGCCGGGGTCGTTTGCTGGGTGACGAGGTTCTTTATAAACGACTAAGCTTGTATTCGTGGTCTCTGCCATATTGCTTTGCTCAGGTCTTCTGATCTTGTCTTAATGACATGAAGTATTGCGGACGAGCAGAGCTTCTTAATCAGTTGGAAGCAAGTTTGCTGGATCCAAGAAGTCCAAGAAAGGCTTCTTTAAGCATTGTGTGCTCGTATGTCCCAGAGGCTGATTGAGCAATCGCTGCACGAAGAGCAGCCCAGGACACAAGTGAGAAGAGAGTACTCGCCGCGCCTGTCTCTCACGCGTAACGCAGCACGAGCTCGTTCACATGCGCGAGCACGTGCTTGGACTGCATGTGATTCAAACCGGTGTGCCGCATACAGCATGGAATATATTGCCGCCGGCGATTTAATAACCAGAACCTTCACCGAACCTGCACCACTTGTCTCCGCGTTCGCGATATCTGACACCGACTCCAAGTCCTTTTCTACGAATACCGACAATGGCCCTCGCCGACCTCTCCCTCCTCCCAATCCTCATAACCATCACCCTCACCCTCAAACTCCTCATCGCCAACTACCACCACCCCATGCGTGAAGTCGACCAATACAAAACCCTAAGCCTGTTACTATTCCTCCACATCTGCGCAATCCTCGGCTCTATCGACGACACGCCAATAATCGATGGCTGGCTCGGAAGTCTTTGGAGTCTGAGATACATCCTAACTTTCTTTATGGCATGGTTAATGGAGAGTGCTTGGATCATTGTGGGATTGAGGTATAAGGAAGACATAATATTTCCGGCGTTCGCGTTCGTTCTGACGGAGATTTGTATTTGGGTTTGGCTGGTTTTTAGAACTGATCAGGATCGTGGAGTTGAGGTGCATGTGATGGAGAAGCGTGACGTTCGGGATGCTTTGGCGAGGCTTGGTTGGGTTTTCTTGGCTGGGTTGGGATGTCTTGCTGTGGCTTGTGTTCTTGATCGAGTGCTCTGGTGGCGAGGGGAAGGCTCGGCATCGAGAGGTCGGAGGCACGATTATGGTACGATGGATACAACCTGTAACGTGGTTGAGGCTGGCGTGAGATCTGGAGGCGAGGAACTAGGGCGGCCCAAGAGTTCAGAAGCTGAGACCCAGGACGTATGCGCTTGCGTATGAAACTCATGTTTTCGATAGAGCGGCGACATTGTCCGCATTCGTGCTATACATTTCTCTATACATCTATCAGCATCATATCGACACTCTCAGTCCATCTTGACACTTTTCGCACGACCTCTCCACACATCGCTTGCTTGAGCGAACATGTCTCGAGCTCGAACCTTACTCCTCAATCTGGCGCATAGCAAGAACGCTCCAGAAAGCTTGCGATGCAGAGAGTAGGTCTCCTCGGGAGGCGGCGCAAGTCGTTCTCGTAACATGAGGCCGATATTGTTCCTCACTCGATCTGTGACGGTCTGTCCTTCGAAATCGTACACTTCTGGAGCACTTTCCACGAAAGGCTCTGCTAGGGTGAGAATGCTGTCGACATGGGCTTTGAGCATGCCAGGGCTTTCATGTCCGGTCAGATAGCCGAGCTGGATAGACAAATCGCGGCAGGCCTCACGATCGTTGCGTGAAGCGGCAATGAGGAGCTCGACGTATGGCTCAACGAACTTGTCCGGAAAGGCTCGAGAGGCGCCGAAGTCTAGAAGCTCAAGCTTCTTCGTTCTCCGATTGTAGAGGAAGTTTGTCCAGTTCGGATCGGTCTGCATGTATTTGAACTCCATCAATTCTCGTAAGCAGAGGCGAAGGATGTTCGTCCCAATCCAGTCACGCTCTTGCTGACTGAGATCGTGAATCTTGGTCACTGCAGTACCGTGCATGAACTCGGCTGTGAGGACATCAGCGCCACAGGCTTCGTCGTAGATCTCTGGCACGAGAAACTTGTCTCGCTCGTCAACCAAAAGCTCGTTCTTAAACTTCTTGCAGGCTGCAGCTTCGCGCTCGTAATCACATTCCCAGCCAAGCTCTGTTCTGGCATTGGCGATGGTCTTGTCTAGGAACAGACCCTTTGGCAGCAGTTGAGACGCGGTCAAGAGTAGGGACAAATTGTTGAGGTCAGAGTCGATGCTGTTTCGAACACCAGGGTACTGAACCTTCACAGCAACATCTTTGCCATTGCTCTTTAGTGTAGCCTTGTGAACCTGACCAATAGAAGCAGCAGCGAATGGCTTGTCTTCAAAGCTGGAGAACAGCTCCCTCCATTCCGAGCCAAGATTTCTACTCAAAACTTTGTCTCGTTGTGAAGATGGCATGTAGTCGGCGCTGTCCTGTACCCTTTGCAGCACAGCATTGATGGTCGGAGGCAAAATCTTGGAGTCTTGAAAGGACATCATCTGGCCGAGCTTCAAAGCGGCACCTCGCATGCGGCTCAGCTTTGCTACCAGTCGATTCATGTTGCCCTCGCTCAGCATTAGACTTCCTGTTCCCGTGCCGCCTGTCATGCGACGGAAGCTTTCTCCAACAGCTCCGAATGCCATGCTTGTAGCGAGTCCGCCGTATTGCCATATTCTGCCAAAGCGTGTTGCAGGTACGCGAGACTCGTGCATTTCGTATGGCTTGCTTGCAGGCTGATCCTCAGCAGTCGCATTTTGTGCCTGCGCAATCTCGGCTGCAAGGTCTTGAGTTTCAGCATCACCCGAATTCGAGCTGGATGGCTCGGTCGTAACCTCCGCTGCTATGGTCGCAGAAGAGGATGACTGCGCAGTCTCAGCAGCCTGCGCACCGACCTCCGTAGCTCCGAAGTCTTGTTGAGCCTGTGCCCGCCTTTCTTCCTCCCATCGCTGACTGGTTTCCTCCATCTCCTTTAGGGGCTTCGGTGGAAGCTTCTTCCGTGCAGCAAAAGGGTTCTGCATCTTGGGTCCTGTAGCACCCACCATTCTCGATACTCTCGGACTGTGAAAGGCATTGAGATTAACCCCTTCCGGAAGCTGTTCATCGCCTTCGCTGGGAATGGGATACGTATCCTGATTCAGCTTCTTATCTTGCAGTGCTTCGCCCGCATCCGGCGCCTTTTCTGCATGCTTAGGCCATGTGGTTCGCGGCAAAGACGACAGCTCAGGCGATACATGTTCTGAACGCTCATTGAATGTGTCATGGCCGCTACCTGCGGTCTGTGTATCTGCTGCTTGCGCCGGTATTTGTGCCTCTGCTTGACGTTGGAGCTCTCGCTTTCTCAGACTCGCCAGCGTGCCATCGTCGTCTTGTCTCTGACCCTGGCTTTGTGCTTGCTGGGAGCCGGCATTCCTCAGTGTCTCTGCAGTCTGCTCGAAGCCAGCATCTTTCGCCATTGTTGCTGCATCTTTCCTCAAGTTGTCTGCCTCCTTTGCAGCTGCTCTCCCCTGCTTCCGCATATACTCTGCGCCTTCTTCCCTCCATTGCGGCCCGGTCTCATTGACTCTCTTGGCCAATTCAATGGCAGCAGCTGCAGTCACAGTCACTCTATCCGTCTGACTCTTCACGGCTCTGGCCACAGACGAGGTCTTGGTTAACAGCTGGCATTGTTCCTGTCGAATCTTGAAATGGTTCTTGACCACATTTCGACCAACTCCAGCAAGTCGCGCGGCATCTATCAGCCGCTTGCCGGACATCGATATCTGAGCCTACGCTTACAGCCCGCCGGCTAGGATTCTGGTCATCTCATTGTTGGTAATGCAGACAGCAGAGTCACGATCCAAAAGTTCGGTTCTCATCAGCCATGCGCGTCATCAAACGCGTGCCGTCAAAATTTGATGGAGCTCAATCAATCGCACCACATCTCCAACCTCAAAAGCAACATCATCTTGTCAACACACTAGGAAGCACGAAAAGAGAGCAATCAGCGCTGGTAGCTGCGTCAGCGCCATGTCCAAGGCCAAGCAGCAGGCATATCAGCGTATGCATATCAAGCAATCAGCGTTTCGGCAACCAGGACTGACGCGATATGTGCAGAATCGCAACATGCCACGCAGTATGGATATCCACCACCAAGCTCTGGCTATAGCTCTGCCTCTTTCGCAAGCGGTTTTCTGGTTGGGCAATTGATTCTAGCTCTGATTCTGTTCATGTTCGTCAAGTTCTTCATCTTCGGAGAAGCGCCATCAGCAGATGAACGTGCCTCTTCCAGAGCGGCAGCCCGCCGCCAACGAACCCTCTCCCACACTCGCCCAAGAGCCTTGTCGACAGCCCTCAAACCCCGCCAATCCATGCCAGCAATCCTAAAGCCAAGACTAGAAGGAGGTCTGACTGTACAGAAAATATTGGAAAAGACATACTACAATGTGCGCGGACACCAGCCAGAGAGCCTTGACTGGTTCAATGTGCTTGTCGCCCAGACCATAGCTCAGCTTCGTGCCGATGCGCAGGAGGATGAAGCTGTGCTGGGGAGCTTGACACAAGTTCTCAACGGGTCGAGTAAACCAGACTTTATAGACGAGATCAAGGTCACAGAGATAAGTCTGGGCGAAGAATTTCCCATTTTCAGCAATTGCCGTGTCATTCCTGTCGATGAGAATGGCACTCCGCTCAAGGAACTTACAGGTCAGCGAGGCGAAAGACTTCAGGCGAGAATGGACGTCGATCTCAGTGATGTGGTGACGCTGGGGATCGAGACGAAGCTGGTGTTGAATTATCCGAAGCCTTTCGTCATGGTGCTACCTGTCGCTCTGGCAGTGAGTGTGGTGCGGTTTAGTGGCACTCTGAGTTTGTCCTTCTCGCCTAGTTCGCAGCCAAACCCTATGCCCACTGATGGACCGGATGTGAGCAGTCCAATGGAAGATTTGAAGGAAGCCACTGGCGGCATACATGGGAACCCAGCAGGCCAACCAGCGACGAACGAAGGCCATCCACTCAATCCCACTGGAAGAAGCCCGACCACCTTGACATTTACATTCCTCGATGACTACCGGCTAGACCTAAGCGTACATTCCTTGGTCGGATCACGAAGCAGACTACAAGACGTGCCGAAGATAGCACAACTCGTCGAAAGCAGAATACACCAATGGTTCGACGATCGAGTAGTAGAACCACGCTTCCAACAGATCGTCCTCCCATCATTGTGGCCTAGAAAGAAGAACACTCGAGGCGGCGCAGAAAACGAAACAGCAGTTGCAGATGATGACACTCAACTGGACGGCGTTGCACCGCTCAACACCAAAATATCACAGCCCGCTACAAACATGCAACCTGACTCTCGAGAGCAGCCAAAAGGACTCAATGTCGGGACAGCGGAGACCACCGCTGAACAGCGAACGAGGGACTGGGCTGCTCAGCATGCAAGTCCGCAGCTGGTAGGGTCGAAGCGGAAAGAAGATATGACTGAGCTCGAATTGGCTGGCCAGGAGATGCGAGAGGCAGAGGAAAGGGATAAGCGGAAACAGAATCGAAATGGCAGCTTACGCCTGAGGACGATTCGAGAGACTAGTCATGACGGTCCTCGGCCTCAATCGTGATGTGATACTTTAGGACTTTGACGATTAGCGCGGCGTTCTGAGGCATTCTGCAAGATACACAATGAACAGCATAGTTCCTCGCTCATCATAGTTGGCTTCCTTATATCTTGCAATGCTGATGAGGGAAAATTCCGTCCATATGGGAGTCAGTCCTCCAGGCCGCCCGCGATCAATCACAAGAACAACATACTCTACTTGACGAGGCCATGTTGCGAGGCATTCTTGTGTTTCCAAACGAGCAACTCTATACTACGCTTGCAATCTCGCATCTCGATGCTAGGCCTATGGGGAATGAATATAATTACAGCTAACCTTCCGTGATGTAGACCGAGCTCTCTGCTGCTTGTCACGAAAACCACATTCTGCATTTCGCAACGCATACAGAGATCCCTGCGAAGAGCATGACCTGTGTCGATCGATCGTTTCCGTAAAACGGGCGAGACACGCTCGGCATTCTTAGCCTCATCTTCACCAGCTGTTCGTTTTCGTCCAATTCCAATCCTCTGAGCACGCGCGAATAGCGGCCTCCAGTTGATAATACGGGCAGTGCAGAAAGGCTGGAACAAAAGATATATTACCTTGCAGCAGAGATTCTAGAAGCTGAACGCAGCTCGCTCGGAGCTTCGACGCCACGATGTTGCACAGCAGCGATAGTCGAATCATAGCCAATGGATTGATCTTGGAGTGCATATCGTCCTGGCGCTTCGATCATGCCATGTTGTCGCGGTGCCTGGGGGAAGGGGCTGTTCTCTGCAAGTCGTTGGTTGCGGTCTGTGGGCAGGCGACAGTCTTAAGACATCGCAGTTCCCGCCGGTATTTGGACAACGTTGAAGATGTCTTCAAAAAGCATTCACAGTAAAAGTGGAATGTGTGTTAGCTCTGGCAATGGCTTTTCGTGTCTTGGCGTCTTCTATGATGTTTTGGTTGAAGCCCACCCCACTGAAGAGGACTGCAGTAAATTCTACGACTCTGACATTGCAGGCACTGGCGTAAGCACATTCGCAGATCTGAATAGACCAAGGCTGATCCATACCTCCAGGTAATTTTGGCATTCGTTGTACCAGTCTTCTTGAGCTTGCTCACGTCTCATGCGGCTATGTTCCTGGATGTCGCCCTAGGAGGCGGATACGCTTGGATGCCAAACCCGATGAGGAAGCTGATACCACCCGCAACAGCTGCAAACCGACCTGGTGTCAAGATGTGGCGCAATGTCCTCGAGAGACTGATCCTGGGTTTCGTAGATCAGCAACTAGTGACCGGTTGTGCTGTATTGGTGATTGCGTGGATCAAGCTTTTCTCCAACTCCTGGCCAAACTCCTTACCGGACGACAGTATGGCAACCAAGATGTTGAACTTGCCATCAGCGAATCTCTCTTTAGTAGCATGGCTATGCTGCGCTTCCAGCAGTGCCCATCTGGCGGGTCTGATGGTCCTGGAAGATTACTTTGCCAAGCACAGAGACACAGCTCGACTTCGTGTTCTTCTGATGGTCTTGTTCTCCATCCTCTTGACGATCACTATGGCCACGGCTTCGAGCGTTGCTCCATATTTCTTGCTTTTCGCGAAGCGGGCTTTGATTCCGGCCTTACGAATCAGGAATGAAAGCAGAAAAACGAATTCTGCACTCGCTATTGCAGTCGTACTGCCGATCATAGTCATGGCATGGGTGTTCTGGATCTGTGCCATACAGTTGTTGCCGCGTTGGAAAGAAATCATTCGGGGCCGGATCACAGTATGGGTCATATATCCATTGCGTAGAGCATTCTGCCAGAAGAGGGAGAAGACCTTGAATCTGCAGCCAGTCGAAAGCAGCTGGCCAAAGTGTGCACGAGCCGTCAAAGCAGTCTTCTGGTTTTTGATCCTTGGCAATAGAAGACTGGTGTTCTTAGGAAATATCGCGTTGACTGCTTGGTCAATGATATGGTGTCTTCGTCAAAGATACGAAGCACCGCCGAGGTCTCTGGCAAGCGAGGCCAAGCTATGTCCCATGAGCGCAGTACCCGCAGGACTTGGCATCTGGTCGTTTGGGCAACTGCTGCCCATGGTCCTTCTTGTTCTTCCCATTCTGTCAGCGGCGGAGACGTTCATAGGTGAGTAGTAGCAATCATGACTTCTTTGAAACAGCTTACTGACAGACAACGAAGAAGAACGTGATGCCATGAGTAAGTCCGTCCAGACACAGCACACGAGCCACTCAGCAGCTTACGATGTTGTCCAAGAGCGAGGCACGTTCTTTCTCCAGCCGCCCAAACCCAGAATCGGCATCCATGTTCAGCGACTTTCATATCAAAGGCTACCAAGCAAATCAACCATCCCGCAATTTCCTGTGGATTGAGATTCGCAAGATGGTCGTGTCCGACGTCGGAATTAGCGAACTGCTGGAAAAATACACCTCAGCGTATTTAGAAGCGACGGTACGTTGGCGACTTTGCTAAAAGGAGTATCAGTCTGTTCATCGGAATGCACTTAATCCCAAATTCTGGTATCATATCGTCTCGAACCTTATGGTATTCGCGAAGACGTTCAAAAAGCATCATCTACCTATACATCCCATACCCATACACAGAGAATCCCAGCCATCATCTACCCCAGAGCGCCTCGCTATACGCATCAGTCAAATTGATCAAAAACTATCCATCTCCTCCCTCTGCCTCAAATACTCCTTCGCCAAAGAATCGCCACCTTTAGCACTAAGACTCATCCAATGATGCGCAACACACATTGTGACCGGGTCGCAACGATTAGGATCTTGGTTCTTCCTCCATTTCCCTTCCAACTCCTCCTTGAAAACATCTCTGGGTCTTGAGAAAGGCGCGATAACATGCTCCATGAGTTCGGGATGTGTGAGGTATAAAGTGGCCAGTTCGCGTTGAGCGACGATATCGCCTTCCTTGGCGGCAATTTGGTACAAGTAGGCGGCGTCGGCCATGCTGTAGCGGGCGATGTCTTCGGCTGATGGGGTGCGGCTTGGCGCTGAGAACGTGGCGGAGTCTCGTTGTTGTTGGGCGGTTGAGGATGTTCGACCGTGACCGCGGTTATTGGAGTGGTAGTTTATGATGCTGTCGGCTGTCTCGACCATGATACCACGGACTTCATTCTTGAGGCTTGTGATGGCTACTGCTGCGTTCGTGAAGGCTTTGCCTTGTGGCGTTTCCTGCAATGTCGCTGATGGTAGCAGCGCAGCTATGTATTGCAGGTCTCTGAAAATTGTCGAAGGCCGCAGTGAGCTCTTTGAGAAGACGCTGCGGAAGCCAGTAACACTGGTCTCGTTCGTAGAAACTACGCTGGTATCGTGCTCAACTTGAGCATCTCCAGAAGCTTGACGCATGAAGGAAGCTGATGGAGATCCGCGTGTACCTTGTTCGATCATGTATGGCACAAGGAGCTTATCTATGTCGTAAATGTGGCCAAGCTTGGCGGCCGGGTTGGACGTGATCGAGAACTTCTGCAGCAGGATTTCGAAAGCGGTCTCAAAGCCAAAGCGGGCGAAGGATGGCTTTAGGCTCGAGATTGGTTCTGCTGTAGGTGTTTGTGACCCAATGCTAGAGTGTAATGGATTCAGAGTGTGGAAGTGACGCTCGGTAAGCTCCATTCCCAGTCCAGACCAGAATGCGCTATCAGTCTCGCTACCCTCCTTGAAGAGCACTGATGTTAGGTCACTCAACAGGAGGCTCGTCACTCGCTGTCGAAGTCTCTCCATAGCCTGTTGGTCAGGAGTAAAAGCAACCGGTGTTTGCAGCTTGGATGCGAACATTTCATGAGCAGCCTGTGTTTGTGAGGATATCACACTAGTTGCGCTCGAAGGAGAGTCAACTTCTGTCATCGCCGGAGACCAGAAAGGCATCGATGACTTGTTCGTCAAGGTGGGACTGCGAGAATCTAGAAAGTCTCTCGAACTGACGCTTGAGAGAGTATGAGACGTACTGGACAGAGCATCGTTGCTACGCATCTGGTTTGAGAACGACAGGTAATGCGGTTGCGTGGTGCTGCTGTGAAATCCAGAAAGTAATGTGGGTCTCCTCTGCAGTGTCGGTGTCTGACGAGCTGGTCCGTCTCGAGCAAAGAGCGTGGATGTCCAGATCGAAGAATTATCGCTAGTGTTGGTTATTTGATCGACGCATTTGTGAATCTCCATGCAAAGCTTGTGCAGGCGCTCTTCTCCTCGGCAAAGGTTGTCAATGTTGTTCCGATCCATCCATTGCTGTGTACCTTTAGCCTGGTCGTCACTCAGCTTGTTAGATCCTCCATGTTCTGGCTTAGCGCTCAGAATGTCCAGAATCTGAGCCTCGGTTTTGAGATGGAGATTGGTGGATGAAATCTTTGACGTGCTCCAGTGTCGTAGTGGAGGCGACATTCGTGGTCTTGTTTGTCGCTTGCTCCTCCCCATGACCCGTAGTGCGCTTGCTATCGAGCGCGCTTCATCATATGCAGCAGAAGTGCGAGCGTCTGCAACATACCACATCTTATCTCGAAGTCGCTCGCAACTGTCCAAGACGGGCTTGATGTTGTTATTGCGAAGGCCTTGCTGTGTCTGCGTGGACGTTGACCACTCCTCGCAAATCCGTTGCAGCTCTGTACTTTGAGCAATAGACTTCTCGGAGTTGAGCTTCACATGTTCGATCACCATCCGAAGTGCATCCGTTCCTGGCTGTTTGAAAGCGAGCGAATGTAGATCGTGGCGCTGTTGGAACCAGCGATGGGCACCAACGAAATCCGAACGACTTTGACTATCCTGGATCGCCTGCTCAAAAAGAGCCTCAAGCTCCGGCCATGCTAGGACCGGTCGTGACGAGATGGACTGCGGCTCACTGTGATACTTGTACAACAGCACCTCAATCGCCTTAACGCAAGGCACGAGTTCAGGCGAGACGATGTTAGGCATGCCGGCGGTGTGGTCGTCCTTCCGCTGTTGCAAGGTTTGGATTTCGGAATACTTCTCGCGCATTGGTGTCAGTGTCGTAATGTCAGCATGTACTTCAAACACTTCCCAGAATTCCCTTGAAGAGGTTATTCGACTGGTGGCAAACTCTTCGAGCTCGAGTGCAGCTTCACGAACAACGTGCTCATCAGAAGTAGAGTCGTCCAAAGTGTCTGCTTCAGTAATGCTTAGATTTTGCACATCCTGTGAAACAGAAGTCGTGAGCTGAACAGGTTCGAAAGCCTTCTCATGTCGGAAGAGCGAAAAGCCAGATATCGACGATGCTGATGACTGAAGTCCAGTCTTGTGATAGTCGATGTCAGAAGACACTGAAGCCGGACGGCGTTGCGGATAGAGAGCAAATAATGCAGTGTTGACATCCTTAATTGAGACCGCCGTGAAGCGAACCGGGCTCTTCGACGAGTTGCGCATTGTAGCAGGCATGCTGGGGTCGCCGGAAACAGGTCCTTTGAACCGGAGCATGATGGCATTCACTCTAGTTGCGGTGTGTGGTGAGATCGTATTGCCGTGTTTCCTGCAGCAAGGTCAGCGGCTGATATGTGTACAGCTCGGAAGAATACTAACCAGGAGTAAGCGACATCAAAGACAGCCTTTTGCGCGCGCATGGCTGCTTCTCGCAAGATTCGTTGTCGTGCAATTTCAGGCACGTAGTGGTCAGTCAGTAGGCCATGAGCCTGTCACAGTCAGTGAAGCCACTTTTTAATGATTGGCATAAAAGACTCAACTTACCTCAGGGAGAGACAAGAGGTCCATGATGAAGGACGAAAATAGCCATCGTGTCACGACAAACGCAGGGAAAGCACGCTGGTGGCCAGTAGAGTCTCGTAGTTGATCATGAATCGCATGACATAACCTCAATGCTCCGGGTGGCAAGACACTTGGTATATTCTGGTCGCTGAATAAATCAAGAAGGTTGTCCGCAGCCTGAACATAAAAGGCCTCAATGCGGGCTTCATCCTCAGGAGACACCTCGGATCGGCCTTCGACACGTGCTCGGAAGGTCTGTTTGCTAGGCTGCTCAAGTAGAAATGCTCCTTTCTGGAGTGTTTGCAGAATCCAATCTTCCAGCCTGTCCTTGCCCGGCCATGGCAGAAGTGAGGACCAAGTATCGAGAACATGCGGAACAATTCTCTCACTGCCTGGTTTCTGCTCCGATACCAATTTGGCACATACCGTGGCCCAGACGTCTGTGATCAAAGGTTCCTCAACCAAGTTCTTCTGGGGGAAGCCACTGGAAGCAAATATCAGAGTTTCCAGGGCGCTTCCATAAGCATGCGAAGTCAAAAGATCCACTTGTGCGTCAACAATAAATCCTAGAGGCCTCGATGTTCGCGATATGGACCTTGAAGCTGTACCAAATATGGAATCCGAGGACCTTGCAGTATTCCGTTGCGGAAGGAGGCCTACCAGCTCCTTATGTGACAATGATGCTAAACGGTCAGCCATAAACTTGCCATCGTATCTGACTTTACTTAGAAAATCTATGATGGTAGTCCTGGATGATGCCGATAAGTTGTCCAAGAACGTGCTTGTAGGCCTCAAATCCCCTGTCGATCCTGGTGATGCCTCCTGGACCGTGGAAGAAGTCGGCCGGAAAGCATCATCACAGGCATCTTGGAATGCATGAAGGAGGTTGGCGAAGCTGTTCTTATCTTCGGACTTGATACATTCCGCCAAGGTATGCTGGACCGAATGAGCCGCTCTGGACAGACGTGCAGTCTTCGCAGCCGCTATTTGGAGGTAATGGAGGTTTTCTTGGGCCTGAATAGCTCTGCGCTTATGGTACTTCTGCAGGCGCAGAAGATGGCTGACCTCAGATAGCGGTGCCATGTACCCTGGTTCCTCGGCCTGTTGGTTGGTCTGCCGCGATGGCGACGGCATACGAATAGATCGCTGTGGCCGTGGCATAAGAGGAGTGGTCATTCCTGCACCTGTCTGTTCGTGAGATGGTCGGTCATCTTGGCCATCCGAGATGGGTTCGAACAGGCACGCCGCTTTGAAGGCCATATCTGGATGCGGTAGAGGTGAAACTGATCCTGGCCTTGGCAGAGTGGGAGTGGAAGGTGAGAAGCAGAGATATCGCGGCGTGCCATCCAGAGAGGAGATTCCTGGTGTCGAAGACCTCGAGGCATGGTGCAAGCTCAGAGGTTGTACAGCTGCATGACTTTTAGCGTCCGTCACAGATGCCAGCATTGCCAGCACACAGCTGCATATGCTTCGGTGTCTAAGCGGCAAAGGCTATGATGAGCAGCAAACTACGGGTCAGAGAAAACACGTACAGCAGGCGCGATCCTTTTCACCATCATCTGGTGGCGAGCCAGTGTCAAGCATCGCTTGAGCACCGGCGGGTTGGTTGGACAGCAGAAAGTCGGTGGCTTCATTCACTTCATCGCAATTTGGCTGACGACGAGGTCCGGGGACAGGCGCTGCAGCAAGCCGCAAGTCGTTCCGACAACACACCGGCGCAGGCGATGCGAACTCCGCGCGTGAGCGTACAGATTACTGCAGGGTGTATTTCGTAATGCGATGTGATGCGCTGCGTGTGCGTGGAAGTAGGAATATTCAAATCTCGTTCGTTCACCGCAACAAGGCAAACGTCTGTATGGCGGAAGATGACAGGCGCGCCCACGAGAAGTTACCATGTCGTTCAGACTGGCGGAGTAGTCTCGCCTCATCCCAGAAGTCACGAGTAAGTGGTGCTGGCAGAAGGTGTGTGGAGGCCAGCCTGCATGATCCAATCAAGTGTCATCGGCAAGTGTCCAGCATTTCCTTGTGCCGAGAACTTGCCCCAGATCGAGCACGCTCTGCATCTCAGTGTCTCGTCAACGAGCCGCGGAAGGTGCGATCCAAACAGCATGCATGAATGCTGTCAGGTGCCCGCCGTCATCATTGGGCAGAACACTTCTTTTCCTGCAGCGACAACGCAGACCTTCGGCAAGGCATCACATGGCGTGGTTGTTTCGAACGAATCAGAGCTGCAGCGGTCTTCCAAGCTGCATGTGGCCAGTGAGACACGCAGTAGAAGAGGTCGCTATGATGCGGCCGGCCAGCTAGCCATTAGCGGCAGTCACAGTTGTCAAAGAATCCCGAAGCCAATTGAGACGACTCGACATCGATTACACGGGGAGGACTGATGGAAATGCTGTGCTGCGACAGCGTTTCTAGATCCAAATGCTGTTGTGGGACCATTTTGCCTCACTTGAGACGCACAAAGTTGCTGTCGCCTGTCGTACCCAGCTCATGGGTTGTGGCTGGACCTGGACCTGGGACCTGACGGATTGGCATCACGTGTAGATCTTCGTGCCCATCCATCAAACTTCTAAACTTCATCAGATGTTGGCATGGTCTGTGTTTGGGCTTCTTCTTGTTCAGCATGAGACCGTTCGTGGTCAATGCCGAGAAAAGCGTCTCGCATGCGAACAGCGCATGAACTTTGAACAACCAGGCTGCAGGGACGATTGCGAGTCATGGCCAGGATCAGCAGAGAACCACAACCCATGAACCTAGAAATGAAGCTGTCTGTGCTGGCAAAGAGGTCCAATGCGAGGCGTACGTTATCGCAGATCAGCTCAATGCTCACCGACCGCACCAGTCCCAATGGCTCAATGCCAACAAGTCCAGCGTGGAAGACGTTAGCGTGCTGCGGTAGGCATTAATTCTGTTGTATTTCTGGCTGATATCGAGTTGGCGGGGCGGGGCGTAGATGCGGTTCTCCAGTGCGTTGATAAGGCAAAGCGAATGGCGGCGGCGACGATGATGATTGTATGCAAGCTTTGCTCGAGGCAAAAGCAATCTGACATCTCTTCACGCATCGCGCGCGTTGCTCTGCTCATCGTAGAGACTTCTTATGCCTGCTCGAATTCTGTGAAACGATGAAGGCGTGGTGGCTTGTGCGGTGGACTGGCGGGAAGTGTTGCTTTCGCCGTGGCTTTGTGGAAAGTAAGCATGAACGGGGCGGGTGATGCTCGGTGCAGTGTTCAAGCCTGTTGAGAACAAGTCTGGTTGGTTTGCAGAATGGAATTATGTCGAGAGCTAAAGTTGCTTTAACGTTTCTCTGAAAGGGTAGGCAATAGCTCGACAGGTAACAAGACTGGCAAGCGCGAGCAGGAAAGGGCAGCACACTTCTTTACCACGGCAAGATGTGATCACACCAGAAAGACTAAACCCGGCGACACGAAAAAGCGAGAGAACGGAGGCCTGTGCATCAGACGCAAGTATTGAGCAGAGAAGCGCTGCTTCCATTCATTCGTGTGGTAGCTGACTGGTACAGCACCAACATTAGATGTCTATACCTCCAAGCCCTGGTTCTTGACCAGTTCTATTCTTCTGATTCCTCCCAAATCGACCACCATCTTGGGTCTGCTTTTGTCCCATCCATAACCTTCGCTCAACCTTCGAGCTTCCCAGAACGCCGTCGTCATAACATCATTAAAAGCCCCTTCCTTCTGTATCAAACCGCAATCCCCTGCTGTCCCGCCGCCGCATTTCCCCCAACAGCCTGCAAATACTGCAGTATCGAACAATCGTTACAACTGATCAATTTCTGCAGATCGTTGACCTGCTGCTGCAGTGAATTGACAGCCTCAATCGCACCATTCCTCTCAGCCTCAAGTTCCTTGATATACGTCGCTGCCGTAGCAATGATCATAGCTTTGCTCGGTAATCTCGGCGGCAAAGCAGAATCCTCGACGTCTGGTGAACATACGTATGCGTTCTTTAAACTTGGGAGGGAGAGTCGTAAGGTTTCGATTTGGGTGTTGAGGTTATCTCGGTAGCGGCGTTCGATGATTGTGTGAGGGATTCTGCGGTGTGGTCGGGTTGGTCTTTGAGGGTTTGTGGGTATGGATGCAGTTGGTACTGATGAGATGGGAGTTTTGTCGTCTGCTGAGGCTTCTGAGTCGCTGCTTGTTGAGACTGCAACGGAGTTTTTGCCTGGTGTTTTTGGAAAGGTTATGCTTGAGTCGGAAGGTGTTCGTGGGAGTGTTGGGCAGACGATGTTGCCTGTTCTGCATTCGTCCGGGATGTTTCCGCTCAAGCATTGCATTGATGGGAAGCAGTTGACTACTTCTGTCGTTTTCGAGTCCATGTTGTGGTCAATCGATAAGAGGGTTTGGGGTTGAGCAATGGTATGAGCTGTATCAATCGATGCTTTGATGGACTGCTCGCCTGGATGATCGATCTGTTGATTTGTGGTGTACGTATGGTATGAGCCATCTACCTACAAGAGCGAAGGATCAACATATATGTAGCCAGACCGTGACACGAAGCCGTGTCGGCGCGCATGGGCAAGTCTCGCGATCAGTATCCGGCACTCGCAGCGGGTGCAACAGCCCAGACACAAAAGCGCTCAGGTCCATACGAGGATTATGTTGAGTGGATACAGCAAATCCATCAATCATTGGATCAAGGTGTCTTAGTCAGTGTAATCGATTGATTAAAGAGTTGTTTTTGCAAGGTCTGGTGGCGTGACACTCTCGCCATCCCTTGCAACAAAGCCTGGCGACCTCCGATCCCGATGTCCACCGGTCGGTTTTCGTTGCGACTGGAGTTTGTTGGCGCTGAGCTCTCGGGCTTCTCACCGTCACGCCATGGCGTGATACGCATCATCCGCAATGCAGCCTTGTGGAGACATTCGCTGCTTTCAGGCAATGTTTTGTATTGTACATGCTCGCATACTACGCTCCGATATTGCTGTAAGTGGATTAACTTACGACTTGCGCCTTTGTAGTGGTCGCGACGGTTCTTCGGAGGATATACAATCGTATCATTGTGCTGCATCTTATATGCTTCTTGGGTCAAGATGATACTCGATCGCGGGCGGCTACTCGACCTTCCAGGCTGCCGATGGAATGCTGATGGCCTTCATTCTCGGCATTGTGTTGGCCTGCTCTGTGCACACCGGTCAACCTCAAAGCTCGTCCTCGTTACCTCCATTGAATAGCACACATCCGATCGTGAATGTAGCAGAGCTGGAGCTTACTCTGTCGATCGTTTCCGCTCGTTTGATAGAGAAGCCCAGGTCAGTACAATGGTGCCTTGGTCTTGTACCAGCTCCAAATTGATCGTCTGTACTGCAAGGACTCGTTGAGTGTGTCGTCTTCAGAATTAAATATACTGCGTCCTGTTAGTGATGAGTGCAAATGACCCGGTCGAAAGAGCTCTTTTCGCGGATGGTATTGGGTTCGACATTGATGCCACGGGAGATGGGCAAATGTGCCTCGGGCTCAGAATCACAGGCTGCGAGTGATCTCTGCTGCTCTTGCATGGCCGAGCCTAGCATATCTGCGTGCTGCAGAGGTCTCCCACGCGTCTCTTATCCAGTGTCCGCCTTGATAGTCCCTGGCTCGTTGATGTACGCAAATACATCTTCCTACTCTTACGCCTCTAAATCGGTTTCGAAGTCGGCGCTGTCGAGCAGTCCAGTCGAATATGTAATACATCTGCTCTTTCGTGGGGAATGAGATGCAGCGAAGATAGGAGAACGAAACAGGACGTGGCTGCTTCTTAGGCGTTCACGCAAGGGTAAGCATCAACAGCATGACGTGGTATCTTACCACCTCTGCTGAGGAGTTCAAAGCGCTTTCTCGGCGGAATTACCGAGCAGTCTGACCCTGACCGTGCCGCAAAGTCGCATGTTCGCATGTTAGGAGCCGTTGCGACTCGAGTCGTTGGTGTTCGTACTTGCATAGAGAGAGCCAGCACAGGTCGGCTGGAGGGGTGAAGGCTTGGCATCACGACAAGTGCCATGCCTTCGCGGCATTGCAACAACAATATTCTCTCCCAATGCTGTGTGACGTCTGTGGAACCCAAGTCACCTTTTGGATTTCCTGCCAGCGCTGCTGTTGGACAAGCGTCCTAAGTCACTTGTCAGTTTGATACTCAGTGCAGCTTGCGTCCCAAGACAGGTAGAGAAAGTCTCTCATATCGCCGCTTATCCTACCACAGTCTATCATCCTAGCATATGCCAAACTGCAAACGCAGATTGGCATGCTACCACTAACTCCCCTCATCACATAGAAGACGCAAAGCACGAGACAGGCAGCAAAACCCAGTCCCGACTAAGTCCTCACAGAAGCGCTCATGCAACGCTCCATAACGTACAACGCCATATGTTATCATACTCGCTCTTCCTTGAACTCCAAAGCAAAGCTTGTGCATTCCATTATCATTTGCCTGAATCCTGGCTCATCGACGGGTCAAGTGCTCATCCGAAACACTTTACTGGGCCTTGGCAGCGTTGACCTTGCTCTTAAGAGTGGCAGACGCATCCTCGTTGAAGAAGCGAGCGAAGAGTGGCTGGAGGAGGGAGCGGAAGACAACTTGTGCGCCACTGCCAAACGTTAGCAAGGGTACCTTACATCGCAATATGTCTTTCATGGACAGCGTCGCAGCATGAGCACAGCGCTCAGCAACGGATTGGGCGTTGCTTCCAGTGCTGAGACTTCCATCAATGGATTTGCGCAAGACTTACCCAGTTTGTGGGAGAGCCATCCAGAGGACAAGGATGAACTTGAATGTGTAGTAGAATGGAAACCAGTAGACGGCATTCACGGCAGACTCGAGGACGGTCAAGAAAGCGTAGACAACCCAGTACTAAAGGTCATAGTCAGCGCGAGACCATTGCGCATACCTAGGCATCCACTTACTGTGAGCCACTGAGTGTCGTCGGCCTTGGTGCTGCTGAACAGCGCATCGAGGGAGTAGTATGCCGGAAGGGCAAAACCAGCAGTGTTGACCAGGAACTCGCCGGCGATGTTAAAGAAGACGAGGAAGAAGTAGAGGGCGCCGAGTCCGAGGACTACGTAGACCTTTGGAACGCTAGTCTGCTGCTCGAAGTTGTTGAGGGCTGGGTATTTCGAGAGCTGTGGACATAATTAGTCTGCGACCAAAGATATCGCATGTCATAAAGAATGCTCTCTTACCTCTTTGTCGAGCTGTGAGAGGTGGTATTGAGCCCTGGAATCATTGTCAGCACTTGCTCAGCGCCAGCCGCCAGACCGATTATGTTGAGAAGACATACCGCTCCTGGACGGAGCCCGATGCGTTTCCTGACATGGTGATAGTTTGGAGTGTGGTATGTGCAATGTGCTCTGAAGCTGGTAGTGTTCTTTTCGAATGTGTTCCAAGCGGATAAGGTGCAATTGACAGGTGGTAATTGGGAGTCGGGAAGCAAAGCAGAGCAGAGCAAGCTTGGAAGCACCCTTGGAATTGTGACGTTGCAGGCTTTGTGCGGGTGTGTGACAACCTTGGTGCGTGTAGAACGTGAATTACATGGTTATCTAGAAGCGTAAAAGTTAAATATAGTGTGTATGCTAAGCCGCTATAACTAAGAATCTCTCATCCTCCCCTACTAGGATTTTCATGCCCTTATAAAGTCCTTAGCCTTACTATATAGCCTATTTCTACTCTTCTAGCCTTACTTTTATACTCTAATATTAGTTTACTTTTAAAGAAATACTTAGAGGTTACTAGGCTTAATTTAAGCTTTACTTAAGCTTATTTTAGTTCCTAAATTCCCCCTAGGCTAGGTAATTTTATAGGTAATTCCCTTTATTTCTAATTACTCCTACCTACTTTTAAGGGTTACTTAGAACTTTAAATAGCTAACTTACTACCTAATTAGGTTATAAGCTCTCTTACTTACGTAACTATAGCTATATAGGTTATAATTAGTAGGTATATAGGTATTATATTAGGACCTAACTTCTAGCCTTAACTTTAACTTTTCTTCTATATATAATAATATAACTATATTAAGTTCTTAACTTAATCTACCTTTAGTAATACCTTCTTAACCTTCCTTAAGCTTATTTAGCTTTACTAAGACTTCCCTTAAGTAGCTAGGTAGCTCCTTAAGTATTTAGTAAGTTTAAAAATCCTTATAAAGCTAATATAATATACTAACTTAAAGTTATAGCTATTATAGCTCTTCGTAGTTTCTAAGGCAAGCTTAATAGGCCTACTAATCCTTAGAGACCTCCGTAGTTCGATAATTCTATTATTAGCCGTACTTAGTATATTACTATAGTTAATAATACCTTTATATAGTAGCGCTCTTATTCTAGGTTATACCGCTTTATAGCTATATACTAGATACTCTTAGCTATAGCTTCTATAATTGCCTTTAGTTATAGAGATATTATTATATAGATTAACTCCCTCTTAACTATCTTAACTAGTAGTAGGTTTAATAGAAACTCTATTATAGACCTCTTACCTAGCTTTACTACTAATACTTAGTTACTTATTAATTCTCCTATAGCTCGCTTACGCTCTAATATATAATATAATTATACGTATAATAAGGGCTAGGAGTTAGGTTCTTTAAATAGAGTATACTAGCTTAGTACTACCTTAGCTAGTATTTATATTTAGGCTTTCCTTAGTATATTATACGACTAGTATAAGAAGGGCTTTAATAATAAGCTATTCTTAAAGTATATTATATTAGCCTTAGTTAACTAATCTAGCTAGATTATTAAGTAGCTTAGAGGATTATATACTAACTATACCTTTAATTCTAAGTATAATAACTATAGCTACTCTTAATAGTAGTTAATTCTACGAAGTAAGAGTAAGGATAAGGAGGGCAAGGGTAAGGAACCTATTAGAGGTAGTCGTAATAGCTATAGATTAGGTTAAGCTCTTCTTAGTACTAATAGTTTAAGAATTCCTAGTCCTAAGTTTATTATTACTTTAGAGAAGAATATACTAATACCTACTAGCCTTAGACCTAATAATTCTTTTATATTTATTAACCTAGGTACTAAAGAAGATAGTAATAGAATCTTAGGTAAGTAGTAGTAGGCCTTGTCCTATATTTACTACTACTTTAGTAAGAAGGAGTAAGTATAGAAGTAGAGATAGCGCTTAAGGGCTACCTTATAGTTTACTTTAGATAAGGTTAATTAGGTTATTCGTAATAAGGATTAAAACCTTAAGTATAACCTAAGAAATAAGGGTAATAATAATAGAAATAATAATAGTAATAATTTATTAGAAGGTAGTAATCCTAATAAGAATAAAGAGAACTAGGACTAGCCCTTCTATAGTTAGTAGCTAGGCCCTTCCTCTAATTAGTAGCGTAGTAGGTATAGGAAGTTTTTATTAAGGCTAGTAACTAATAGGTTAGGTACTTTATAGTATAGTTTTAAGCGTTCTTTTATACCTACTAACTAGGGTTAATATTTAGCTTTTTAATTAAATTATATATATACGCTTATAGGAAAGCGTAGACTTAATAGTATAGAATATAAGCGTATAGCTTTAGCTTAGATAGACTTAAAAGTATAAATTTAGAAATACTATACTTCTTAGTTTACTATATTATTACGAGCTATTACTCGAAATAAACCTTCTTTTATAGGTACTAATAAAAACTACGAGAGCGAGCGCGATATAATTACGAAGCCTTATAATTAAGCTAAGTATCCGCTATAGCTTAGAAAGTCTTATTAAATAATACCTCCGATACTATACGAGTATTAGGCGCTACTTAATAAGCTAGAGAATCTAATATATTAATATTATAAGCTTTACTATTTACTTCGCGTATATTAAATATCTTAATTTCTATAGTATCTAATCTAGAAACCGGCTTAATAGGTTTAATAGCTATCGCTAGCGTATTCTCTATACGGCGAGCTTTAATTTAATTAGCTCTCTTATTTAAAGTCTAAGATTAAGAGGCTTCTCTATTAC
>JAASFE010005543.1:10204-43874 GCA_013365205.1 Pseudocercospora cruenta
GTTCTCTCGAGATTGCATCCGAGCAGGAGGACTTTGTCAAGAATGTGGTGGCAGATTCGGTGCTCATTCGAAGTCTTGTTCTTGGAATGATGTTGCACTCGGCGAGGATGTACGCTGACGGGATGTCTTGGGCGTTTAGTTGATAGCGAAGATAGGTGTTGGAGTCATGAGGATGGTATGAGCTGCTGTAGCATATCTTGAATGCACGAGGAGCTGTCTCGCTATGTGACGATCAACCGTCACATGCATGTGCACGTGCCACAGGCTGACTTCACTTCTAGCTGTCACATGCCAGAAGCTTCTGACACATGCTCTTATCTTCACATGCTCGCTATTCACCAATTACATGCCAAGATTTGCATGTGATTGAGTTGCACAAAACAAGCCACCTATTTCAGGCACCCTTCCCCAAGTACATCGACACACAGAGAAGCCTCGAATGACACCGATACATCCTGACACATCACCATCACAATGAGCGCCAACAGCATGCCTCCGCCAATGCACCCCTACCAATCACCAACCATACCATCCCCCGATCTCAAAGCGCACATCGACGAAGCCCTGATCACCGATGGCTACTTCAACGATTACATCTACAAAAAGCATCATCCACAAGACCTCCACGCCGCAATCCGATACCTCGCACCCCGTATCCAACCCATAAAATCTGAGCTCGTGAATGTCTCTAACCAGCTGAAGTACGAAACTCCTCCCCATTCTTTGTCACATTACCACTTACTAATCCCCTTATAGACTCGCCTTCGAGCGCGCCCAATCCACCGCAACCCGCTCCGGTAACTCACAACTCGCCATGAACCTCATGATTCAAGCCGCTATGTCAGATGCGTCTCTTCATGTGACAGAGACCATGCATGTTCCGCCAGAGGAGCAATTACGTCGTGCGCCACAAGAAGAAGCTCTACATTTCTTGACGAAGTTAGTCTTGCAGATTCATTCCGGAGAGGCTAGTATTCGAGGTGCGAAGAAGAAGATTGAGGAACTGGAGAAAGGAGTCCTGGAGGGTGGATTTGAGCAGAAGGTTGGGGTTCAGAGGTTTTGAGGGCCGGGAGATGTATGATTGTGCATTGGAGACGGGGAGTTGAGCGTATACACTTAGGTTGGACTCGGAGTAGTGAGTGGAACCAAGGCAGAAAGGGCGGAGAGGCGTTTGAGTGATTCGCTTTATGGATTTGAGCGTGTGGATTTGGAGTTGAAGTGAGGGTCTGTGTTTTACACTGTAGTTTAGCTCGAGAGAGTTGGTGGAGTGAAGCGTTCAAGGGCGGACAGGCGACTGAGTACCTTCTGGTCAATTCTTTGAGAAACCTAGCACCTGTTATGTGTACTATCCACTTGCAACTTCGGCTCAAGTATTCCGTACAGGCCAAGGCATTTGAGAGCAAACAGACATAAGAACTATGATGAGTCGGCCCGGGAGTGAGTAAGAAGTGAATTTGTGCAGGCATTGTGTAATGACACGCCTGGTCGTCTCGCGGGCTTCGAGGCATTGAATGGTATCGAGAGCGCATTCAACTTGAGCCAAACTAGAGTAAGGTCAGCACGGTAGAGTCCCAGTTCTGAGTGAACCTTCAGAACTTTGCCTGCAGCGTCACTTCAGCGATCTGGTCTCGACTGAGGACCTGACAGCACGAGCGTAACGAAGTGCTCGCAATACTCGTGAAAGCGAATACTCCGTTGCCAAGTGAACAGCCCACGAGCCGACCGTGTTCGACATGTCGACGATGGTGTCTGTATGAGTCGAGGCAGATGACGAAGTGCTGTACGATAGTTGGGTATTGTCATTACGGCCCAATGGGAGAGCACGGGCAACCGCTATCATGTGATTCTGCTTTGAGAGCCGACCTGTGAAGGTCCGTGCGATCCGGCTTCACATGCATTCTGAGCCATATCTCAATCACGCCTTGCGCCAGCGCTCCCATTACATCGCTAAGTTCCTACGCAGAGTTGAAGACGCCATGCCGGGCTGCCTCGTTGGTGTCAAAGCACACGTTTTTGAGACACATTCAGAGTGCGGTCACTCTGCTCCGACAAATTCCTGCATCTCCTCATCTCGATGCTGCAGTACGTGAGCGCCGCATGAGACAGCCCCGAAGAAGCTCCTGATTCAGGCTCGTTCCTGGAGAAGCTACCTTCAATTTTCTCGCCCGTACTGATTGGGCTGTTGCGCGACACCGTGCCGGCTTACTTTCATTTTATTCTGCTTTTGGAAGTGGTGTGCTGCAGTCCTTGTGCAGAGAGCCTGAGATTCGGCTGCAGTGATGGCCCCCCGTGGTTGCTTGCTTTGGTAGGCAGACAGAGGATGTAATTATCCTTCGTTTCATTCGTGAGCCGACCGGCCGTATTGCCCGCTCAGCCTGGATGGAATGAACTTTCACATCTTCCTCTTAAGATCCCAACCTACACCCGCAACCCTAGCCGCCGCGAGAAAACAAGCGCCAACAAGAATCGAACATCCGCCCCAAACATTCGCATACAAGAACCCCTTTCCATCCTTCCCACCTCTTTCCACCAAAGCTCCAAAAATCGGCCCTCCAGTAAGCGCAGCAAAACTCACGCAACTCAAAATCATACCAGATCTAGTTCCCATCTTCCTCGGATCTGGAGTCACGGTGCTCAGACCACCTAGAACCAACCCCTGAACAGCGGAATCGATGAGTCCGAAAACGACTGCAAACACAAAAAGTTGGGTTTCGGAGGAGATGAAAATCCAGACGAAATAGAGGGCCGATGTGAGGAAGGTGAAAGGGATCGTGGTGTTTAAGACACCGAAGCGGTCGGCGAGCAGGCCAGGGATGATGCGGCCTATGGTTCCCATGGCGTTTAGGATGAGGAAGATTGTGAGGGAGGTGGAGCGGGTTGTGCCGATGACTGAGGTTGCGTAGCGGGTAATCTAATTCCATGGAATCAGTAATGAGATCTTGCGAACGGAAGTTGAGCTTACGAAGCTGAAAGCAACATAGAGTGCCCATAAAGTCAAGAACATGCCGATTGTGAATAGTGAATATGGTTTCTCTTTGAATGCTTCCCATTCCACCATTGCTCCAGAACTTCTCGGAGGGAGTCGAGGTTTGAGTAAGGCCACTGCGATTATGGACGTGACGAGGACAACAAACCCCATCACACGGACTGTCCATGCAAATCCGACAGTAGGGAGTAATTGCTGAGCAATGGCAGGAAACACGACTCCGCCAAATCCCGTTCCCGAAGCCATGGTACTCAGAGCCAAAGTCTTCTGAGATGAAAAGTATGTGGCGATGAGAGATATGGTCGGACAGAAGACCAGTCCACTCCCAAGACCACCAATAATACCCTGAGAAAGCAGAAGCTGCCAGTAAACCCTGGCAAAA
Source organism: Pseudocercospora cruenta (assembly GCA_013365205.1). Taxonomy (NCBI): domain Eukaryota; kingdom Fungi; phylum Ascomycota; class Dothideomycetes; order Mycosphaerellales; family Mycosphaerellaceae; genus Pseudocercospora; species Pseudocercospora cruenta. The sequence continues at coordinate 13,573 of JAASFE010005543.1, forward strand.
CTGGTCGCAAATATTCCGAGAAGCTGCAACACGACCCCCGAAACCATGCAAAGACGAAAGAATCCCGCATCTGCAGCTCGACCGCTGAAAGTCCCGAGGAAGAACACTATGAAGATCTGAATCGAAGAGATCCATGACACTGCTGTAAGGTCGAGGCCTAGAGTGTCTGTGTAGTAGGATGAGAATAGAGAGTACGAGTTTATGTAGCCCCAAGTATTAAGCAGGACGAGAAAACCTGCAAAGACTTGAATCCAAGCCTTTCCGCCATCTGGTGGTGGAGGCAGGTCCTCGATTGAAGTTGAGCGAGGGATTGACGGTGTATCTTGGAGGAGGGACGAGGTTCGTTCAAGTATGAGGTTCGTGGTTCCTTCGATGCTGTTGGTCTTCTGCAGTAGTGGCTGGCGTTCAGCGTCGTCGACGTCTGTTGCTGGGTCTTTTGAGGTCATGGCTTTGGTCTGTGGCTGTCGGTGTTGCTTCAAAATGTAGGGCAATGATAGCTTGGGTCATGCTACCAGTCTCTTGATGTATATCTTGAATGCATCTCTCAATCTCCAGACAAGAAGTCTCTTGAGACTGCTCATGATGTCAGTGGAATATGCACCACACCACATAAAATACTTCCTGATCACGCTGCAGATCTGAACTCTAGCAGTCCGGGTTGAAGGAGGTCGGCAGGCGGAGCTAAGTCCGTGTAGGAGTGGGAGGGGTATGGCGACGTTGTTTTTCTTGTGAACTGTACCATTTTTTGGTCGTTGCTGCCATTTGCAGTATGTTATGAATGGAACGCCTTCAGTATATGCACATGAGCGCCCCTGGCGATTCAATGTCCCGTATCCAGAACTCCTTCACGATTTCACATACTCAGTGATATTGCAACCTCCTCACAGGACTCCCTCGCCCTTCAATCTGTGCATATCCACTTGGACCTGGCTCCAACGGTGGCGCGTTATGCCACGGTGTGCCAAACTGCTGAGAATACTCATTGCTGAATGTCCTTTGTGGTGTCGGAGGAGGCTGGTAGTAATTTGGTGGATATTGCTGGCCGGCTTGCGAACTCTTGTCCCGGAAGAACCCAAATGCCAGATTCGTGGTAGCAAAGCATCCAAAGACCAACAAGAACGTGAATGCCATCGCTTTCCAGCTGATTGGCTCCACAAAGCTGTTGAAGATCTCAGCAAAAGTGTGTGCTGAAACTTTCGCTCTGCCAACTTTGTGAGGATCCTGCTCCATGCATCGCTGCCAGCCTTTGCAGACTGTTTCGAGTGCTGGCATTCGTTTGCTCGGATCGCAATTATTCGCTGTGTATTGGCGAGCGCATTCTGCCATCTCCGCCATGATGTCCGCCATGGCTTCGTGACTCTTCTTGTCAACATCTCCTTGCACGGCTGACCAGAAAGAGTAGACCAGATAGCCACATCCTGCCAACAGAAACACGTTGAATGCGAGTTGTGCGTAGAATGAGAGAATGTGCGGCACAGTCGGATGCTGCGCAATGAATGTGAAGAGATTTGAGATCCAATGAGGCTTGCTCTCATCTCCACGACTGTCCTTGTGCTTGCCGCTGACCTTTCTGGGACTCTTAGTCGGCATCTCGCTGTCTTCTCCAGAGTCCGACACACTATGTCGCCTCCGTCGCGAAGCCTGCCGCTGAAGCTGATTTTCCCGTTTCTTCTTGGTCCTCTTCTCAATAGCGCCCGAGTGCTCTGGCCGCGCAATCTCGCCTCTGCCGGGACTCATCTTGGTCTTGAATTTACCCCACCAAGATTCTCGTCTCAGCTGTTGCGGTCGATCTTTTACTGGACTTCGTTCTCGCTCTGCGCCAGGCATCACTGGTTGAGTCGCGGCATCGAGTCTGCCAAATGGGTTTCGTAGACCCATATCGGGTGTTGCATCGCTGTCCACGTCTCGTTCTGGCGATTTTGGAGTCTCTCCAGCGCTCGAGTCATCGATATCGATATTCTGTTTCCGCGGTGTGTTGTAGAGCGAGTTGAATGCTGCGGGCGCTTTTGGTAGGGGCTTGTTTGAAGATTGTTGGAGGCTGGCAAAGCTGGCGAAATTCTTGGAAGGCGAATCGAAGCCGCTGTTATTCCCTGCAGCATCGTCGTCATTAGCATCACCGTAGCCACCAGCATACATATTCATTACCAACTTACGTCTTTTGCTTGGAGTATTGAAGCGCTGTGCATTCTGGCTCAGCTGGGCGAAAGGTGATCGTTCATCCATAGCGCCCGTCTTGTTCTGCCACTCGAAGTCCATGCCCATCTCGTTCCCGCGTTGCGACATGATGACTTCTATGGCGGTAGGGTATTCCCCAGTAGTGTGTTGGATGCGAGAGTAATGCGTAGTGCCGCGCTCTAGTTGGCCCTCTCGCAGGGTATCGCGATCTTTGACCAGGGTCTTGCGTCAAATCCTCGGCAGCGCCAAAACAAGGCGTAGGAAGGGGCAACGGCAACCAGAAGCTCTTACACTTCAACCAGCACTTCTAAAACCACTTCGTCTTTACTCTTGCGAACTTGCAACGTATTATTGACCTGGGAACTGCGAGAATCTATACTGATGCGCTCAGAGGCCTGTTGCCTGGCAGTCGCCGGCAAGCCATTCACCTGAGCGCACTGCTTTTGACACCTGCAGCGGGCATATTCACTTTCCACACTTTCATATCTGGACCTTTCTCGAGCGCAAAACGTCTTCAAGGACATTGGCACAACCGTTGTATCTGATTTCAGCGGCGAGCTGTTTAGTGCAAGTGCCGACAATGCTGCAGAATGCGCTACGTAGATTGGTCGGAACTGCGAGGCGAATGAGTTTGACAGTGCTGGTGCCTTCGACGACGCCGACACCGGCTTCATGGCAAATCTTGAAGGTTTGACCATAGTCGATGCAGCTCCAGCTGCTGACATAGCGAGCGCCGTGCCAGGAAGCGCTGGCAACACGCTCGCTGGACCTTCTAGCTAAAGCATAGTCTTTCAATATACCGTCCGAACGCGATGCGGTTGGGCTGTCCCCGAGAAGGTCGGTCCGATCACATCCATATCGAAATTTTGTCAATGCAGCAGTGTATCCGGATTCTTCCATGGAAAAAGGAGTAGAGAACTACTAATAGCTTCGAACAGGGCCCAGCTCTCTCCTTTTGGCCAAATCTGAGGCCTCACATCAATCTCCGGAATATATTGGGCATTGAGTTCACCATCCCGGCTAGACGACAGGGAAGCTCAAGGCGCAGCTACTCTCACCACACAACCCGCCTTCCCTTTTCAACAGCTTTCTTCTGCACCGCCCGGAGTATTCTGAGCAAGATTTATCGATGACAGTGGCGCCAAAACTATTCATGCTGGCCTAGCTGCCTGCAATACACCGGGTGCACATTGTCGCACTCAGCCTGACACCGAATGACTGGGTCAATAGGCCCAAGCACACAAACTCAGTCCCAAAAACTTGCATAAATAATATAAGACATCACCTCACCTCACCTCACTCCCTCAACAAATCCTGTTTCACTATCAACACAATGAAATCCACCATCACCTTCCTATCCTTCCTCTTGCCTCTGGCCTTCGCCCTACCCGCTGATCCACCACCAACATCCCCAGCCCCCAAAACATCACCTCCCAAAAAGGTATTCACAACCACATACCACGAATTGAAACTCCCCGACCCCCAAAACTGGAGCGCAGGCAAAACTCTCTTCCCAGGCAGAGTAATGGCAGGTTATCACGAAGATTACTCTAAACACACCAAAGATTCTTGGAGTAAATATATGTTACAGAAATGTCAGGAATCTGAGGGGTGTGGGAGTGCGGATGCTTATTCAGGTACGTATTGCCGACCGAAGGCGAGCGCAGCGAGCCAAACCCTCCCCCTCTTGTGCTCGTCACGCTCGCAGCCTCCCTTCAGCGCTTGGCTGACTCGCTTCGCTCGTACAGCCATCAATTCCGGTTCACCCAAAATTCGAGTTTGGTTTGGATATACGTATAGTGGAGGAGCTACTACAGAAAAAGATTATGAGAGGGCAGATGGGGTTGAGGATTCGACGATTTGGACTATGGATACTTGATTCGGGCGGAGCGAATGGGGACAAGTGGACGGTGAAGGGTTTGGAAGATGGAGGGGGAAAAATGAAGCAATTCTAGAGTATGCAAGACATTTCAGTGGAGTCGATATTGGTTTACTAGCCTCAACGTACCACATCGAGAAAGAAGAAACGCTGATCGTGATTGAACGTTGAATTGCAATGAAGCTGTCTTTCTTTCTATCTTCTGTACTCTGATGATCATGATTCAAACAAGATATATCCGAAAACATTACGCACCGCCCATTGCAGCGCCGACGCCCAGTATACATTCAATGATAATGCACTTCTAATGCTCGCTGTACAATACATGCTTCGTCAAAGCCAAGACGCGCGACCTGTGGTATCTAAAAGGCAGAGATGGCGACAGCGATGACCTGTGCATCACTATGGCTGATGCTGACAGTGGTCGACTTGACGCCAGATGCTTGGGCAGCAGATTTTGCTTCGCCATGGAGCTGTGAATACGTTAGTATGAGTGTCATGACTCAGAGACTTGCGTGAAGCTTACCATCACAGTTGGTGCGCCATTCTCATCGTTTAAGATCTCAATGTCCTTGAGTGGAGCACCTCCTCCCCGGCTGGCGACCTTCAAACTCTTGAAGACCGCCTCCTTTGCCGACCATTTGCCAGTGAAGCTGGACTGTGGTGACGGGGCCTTCTTACAGTAGGCGATTTCAGAGTCGGTGAAGTTGCGCTCGATGAAGGTCGTGTTGGTGATGTCAATAGCGTCGATCTGCTCAATGTCGACACCTGGGTTCGAGTTGGCAGAGGCGTTGGCCTTGACCAGAGTCTCGACCAACTCCGTTGTGCTCTTGTCGTGAATCTTCTTTGGGTGCACCTTGGGGTAGGTGAACTCGGAAGTCTTCTTGTCAGTGGTGACGCGAGCCTCTGGGTTAAGGAAGATCTTGCTCTGCTGGTCATCCTCGTAAGGCGACTTAGTCTTGGCGCGGAACATGGTGTTGTTGATGAGGCCATCGTGGTAGTATCTGTATGCCTTCTTCTGGCGAGCTTCGACCTTCTGCTTGTAGGTCGCAAATTGCGCATGGTCGAGAGCAGCGTACAAGTACTTGGGGTGAATACCAATGGCCTGTGCACCCTTCTGACCGAAACCGAACGAGGTGACTGAGAAGGCCTTGATGCCATCGGTCTGGATGCTTTGGCTTGGGTAGACGATGTAGTCGAACTTCTCGAGAACCTTGTCCACGTTGTCGGCGTTGCGGTTTCCTGGCACGAGACCAGAGTTGAGCACTTGAAGACAGCCGTTGAACATCCAGGCACCGGCAGCACCCTTCGGGTGACCAGTGAGGTACTTCTGGAAGATACCGAGAAGAGCGTTGCCCTTCTTGCGACCAAGATGTTGCATTTGCTGGCAGATGACATCGGACTCATTCTTGTCGTTGGCGACCGTGGATGTTCCGTGGAAGGAGGCGACATCGAGGTCGTCGATGGTGAGGCCCCAGGTAGCAAGAGCACCACGCAGAGGAGCAATGCGAGGATCCTGCTTCCAGAAGTTGTTGCCAAGGCTTTGGAGTGCATCCTTCTCCTGGCGTCTGGCCTCGCGCTCAATGTGGTTGGCACGGTCCTCCATGTATTCGGTCTCGTTGAACTCATTGCCCTGCTGTTTCATGGCATTGACCTCTTCCTGCAGGTACATGAGCTCAGACTCCTGCCAATTCCTGATCTGCTTCTTGCGGAGGTCGAGTTGTCTCTTCCTGTACTTGATGTCAAGGAGTGGCGATGGGAATTTGCTCTGCTGCTCACGAGCTCCGGTAAGCACACCCTGGCCAGGAGCTGGCACAGAGCGACCAATCTTGTCAGTGGCAGTAGCAGTGTATCCGAGTACACCGTAGATCGGTACACCCATGTCGAGAGCAAGCTTGGCGTCCATGATGACCTGCATACCGCAACCTTGGGACTCCATGAAGCCATTACGGGTGGTAGTGGTTGGTCGTGACATCTCCTTTGGTGTGCGGCCGTGTTCAAACTCAGTCTTGGCGTTGCTAGTGGCACCCATGTTGGCGAACTCGTAGGAGCCCTCTTCTTGGAAGTCATCGAAACCACCAACGAAGCACATGCGAGCCTTGCCTTCAACGATGCAGTCGTATCCGATGTCAATGGACTCAACAGCAGTAGCACAAGCACCGACAGGGGTCCTGATTGGACCAGTTGAGGAGATGAGCAACATGTTGATCCAGGCACTCATGGTGTTGATGAAAGACTCTTGAAGGATGTCCTTCTGCAACGGCTTGTCAAGGAAGCGGTCCTTGTACATTCCACGAAGGGCGGTAGTACCACCAATACCGGAACCTATGCAGTTACCAACTTCCGAGATGTGCACATATTTGTAGAACTCGTATGGATCCGTGATACCAGAGCACAACAGACACTCGGCAGTGGTGACGAGCACATAGAGTGTGACTGGATCGACTTGGGAGATGATGTCGTCTGGCACACCGTACTTTTTGGCATCCCAACCAGTAGGCACTTGGCCAGCGACAAGGCGGTCAAAGCGAAGGGCCTTTGGAATGAGCAGAGTAGCACCCTTCTTCAGACGGACCTGGAATTCTCCAGATTCAAGCTCGAAGATTTCGACCTTCTCACCGTGCTCACGCTTGAACTCTTCAGCAGTCTCCTTTGAGCTCTCGAATGGATCGAGGTCTTCCTCAATCTGGATCTCCTGCATGAGCTGCTTCTTGTTCGGGTCATATCCGTTAAACAGCTCTGGCTCGATGAGACGGATACCAGAGTGGTCCAGGATGTGCTTCTCGTACTTGGCCTTGACGTCCTTGTCGTCAACGGGGTCGCCAGATTTGGCATCAACCCAGCCAGAGTAGCTCTTGCCCTTGAGCTGGCCGTTGAAGTTCTTGATGAGACCCATGATCCAGGCCATCTCAACGCAGCCCTCGAGCGAGAACTGACCGTAGGCTTCCATCTCCCATCGGGTTCTGGAGTTACCCCATGGTCCGACTTCAGCAAATCCGGTGACCACGACAACCTTCTCGAGGTCGACCATACCCTTGAGGTCGCCATTGAGTGGCTCAATCTCAGTCTGCCAGTCTGGAAGCTTCGGGAAGTCGAACTTGAGGTTGGCACGCTTCTCAACCTTGGCAGTCTTGTAGAGAGCCTCACTGTCCTCGCCGTTGACGATCTTGTTCTCGAGAGCAGTCTCGCGAGTGACGGCCTTGCGGATCTCAGAGGTCTCGGTGATGTCCTTGCGCAGCTTGGTCATCAAGTCCTTGAGGTTTGGCAGGAATTGAAGACCACCGTTCAGATCAGCGAAGACAGGCTCCTGCTGACAGAGGTTGACAATCGCTGGGGCCATGAGACCGAGCAAGTTGAAGGCCATCTCCTGTTGCGAGAAGGTGCGGACACCATACTTCTCAACACCCTCAGCGACGACGTTGTTGCCGCCCATGAGTCCGGTACCACGAGTCCATCCAATGACGGCACCGCAAATGGTGAGGAAGTTACCCCAGCTCTCAGAGTGCCATCGGTTGAAAAGAGTCTCGAGTGCCAACTTGGACTCTGAGTAGAGACCGTCGTTACCGAAGGTACCGTGGTTGGGAGAAAGTGGGAGGATGACCTGAGCTGGTCGGGTCTCAAAACCGCGTGTAGCCTTCTGGGTCTTGACAGCACCAAGCATGCGGAGCAGATTGGTAAGCATGATACGGTGAGCAAGCTCAGACTTGCTATCGATGCTGTCGATCTCGCGGCCGTTTTCCGGGATGGCGGCGAAAGGAACGATGTAGTCGAGGTCCCAGCCAAGACCCTTCTTCTCGTCGTAGATGTAGTCGACGAGAGCGTTCACGTCCTGCAAGCTACCCTGGTTGAAGGGCACAACAACAAGCTGAGAGCCGCGTCCACCATAACGAGCGTACATTGCCTGGTAGTATTCGGTCACCTCGCGAGAGAAGCGAGAGGTGGTAACGACGACCTTTGCACCACCGCTGATCAGACCTTGGAGGACTTCAGCACCGATGGAGCCTGCACCTGCACCAGTCATGAGGACGTTCTTGTTCTGGTATGTGACACCCGACTTGGCTGCCTGCTCGAGGCCATCCAAGTAGACGCTGGTGAGCTTCTTGCTGTATTCCCATCCATGCTCTTCCTTGCGCTTGAGGTGCAAGAATGGAACAGTCTCGACCTTGCCTTGCTTGGGAATGGCAGCGCCATTGATGCGACCATTGCGGCCCTTCTTGACGTGGCCATTGAGCTTGCCATTCTCGACGGGCATGATCTGGCCCTCGTTCATAGAGAGCGAGCGAACGATGTTGCTGTACAGCTGCTTAATCTCGAGCTGCGAGGATTTGGAGAGCTTGTGTTGCTGGCGAATGAGTCTGTACACTCGCTGCAGGTCGTTCTGAACCTTGGTGCGGTTTCCATATTCTGAGATCTTGCCACCATCTGCCATCTCGCGGACGTAATGCTCAAGCTTGCGAACGCTGGCTCGTGGTGCCTCCTCATAGTTCATGTTACCGCGAGGATCGATAGTGAGGTATGGTGCGGTAGGGAGGGCGACGTCCTTGTAGACTGGTGCTTCGCCGAGAACGTCGCGACAGTTCTCGATGAGTTGTTGACCGAGCTCCTTCGCGAGCTCGTAGGTCTCACCCTTCTCGGTCGGGCAGTGGTCGATGTGGTATTGCATGAATTCGAGGAGTTTCGGGTTTGACCTGTTCATGATGAGAATGCAACGAGACACGATTTCTCGGTCGACAGCTGTAAGACGTCCAAAGATAATATCGTAGTACATCTTCAGCGCATCTTGTCTTGCCCAGTTCCAGGATGAGTCGTAGACACGGGCCTTGAGAGGACTGAATGAAGGTGCAATACCAGCAGCGTAGAAGTCGCCGTGTTCTGTGGTCCAAAGGTCGAGCTGCGCTTGGAGGGCCGCTTCGTTCTGCTTGGTAGCCAAAGCAGCCTTGTCGCCTGCGCGCAGATCCATCTTGAGATAGCGAGCAAAGAGCTCGAGTTGCTGCTTGAAAAGAGCTCGCTGGTCTTTGGTAAGAGCGTCAATGGCTGCTGGGTCCATCATCATGCCACCGCCACCAGCACCGCCGTCTCCGGCAGCTGGACCTGATGAGAGGCTGATACCAGCGTGTGCTGCGTACTTGTTGGACATGTCGTCGAGCCATGCTTTCGCATCGTTCTCAGACCCAAGACGCTTTTCAGGCTCCATAGTGAGTGCCATGAGCAAAACGCCATCTTGTCTGCCAGATCCCAACCCCCATCTTGTCTCCAAGTGCTTTCGCACCGATGTGATGTTGAAACCTCCAGGCATCTTTGAGGACACCATGCGAGCAATGAGGGAGGATGACTGCTTGCCAAGCTGACCATTGAAGGTAGCCTGCATTGATGCACCTAATTCATCGAGAGGTGTGTCTTCCGGCTTCTCGGGCGTTGAGCCGAATTCCTTTCCAAGGTCTCCGAGGATTTCATTCTGAAGTGTGGACTTGCCTGTAGAAATGTTAGACTGGGCTCCGCATCACAGCTTGCAGATCAAAATGATTATGCTTATGCTTACCTCCGACTAAATCCTTGATTGCCTTGCTGAGCGGAATGTCTTGCAAGGACTTCTTGAGCTTCTGTGCTACGAGAGCTCTGAGCACATCTACTGCGCCGACTGGAGCATCGTCAACCGCAGCAGCTGGACCTGCACTGGGTGCTGCTGGAGCCGCCGCAACTGGTGCTGCCGCCGTAGGAGCTGGAGCAGATCCTGATGATGGCGCTGGGGCGCTGTCACCACCACTCGGAGCCGGTGCAGGCTCATCTTCTACTGGATCTACATCGTAGTAGATCTCCTTTGCATCTTTGTTGTAGCACAGGATCTGTCGTTGTACGGATCTCGCAGCGTCATACGCCTCGTACTTGGCTGCAAGTGTCCGTTTGGCCATACCACCGAGGGTATCTGCTGGACCGACTTCCACTATCCGCTCTGTCGTCTTCTCGCCGAGAATAACATCTTGGGTTTCGATCCATCTTACAGGCGAGGCGAACTGATATGCGAGAAGTTCGACCAGGAGGGTGTGTGCAAGATCTTGCTGGACTTCGGGCCTCATGTTTACTGTCGGTTCCGGTCCGGCGTCTAAGTGTATATGTCAGGCCAAAGTGAGGATTATGAAGTAAAGAGCGTGTGCATTGACTGCCTGCCCACAGCAATGGCTCGTTCGGAGGGGTGGAAGTGGTGAAAGTGAGGGCGAATGTGTGGTCCGGAATGTTAGCAGAGATTTGTTCCAATTGACCAAGCTGTGGCCGGGCTGGTGGATGGGGATTCCTGCGATAAGGCAGTTACCGCCGTGGTCCGAATGTGTGTCCCAACAGTAGATATGCGCGCGGTGAGCTGCGGGCGTGGGCCAGGTACAGAGTTCTTGGGTATATGGTTGACGGATGGTTGAGGGCAGACTCGTGGTCTTCCGTCTCCAACGTTTCGCCTTTTCGTGGAGAAAGCTGCAGGCTCGGCTCACGGCTGCGGCTGCGGCTGCGGCTCACACGTCAGGCCCTGATTGAGTTTGGCCGATCGTTGATTCTGATGCGGACAGTCAAGCAGGAACGATGCAGACGACGCAAGACATAGACAGGAGCACGATGATGCGGACGGTGCGTGCAATAAGCAATTCCATTATTTTGCTACGAACAAGCGGCTCGCGGGCGGATCTGTGCCTGGAGGACCACGCGATGACCAAAAGCCGTCGAAAGCGTGCATGAAACTCAGACGGCGCTAGTGGCCCCATCGTCTGCAAAAGGCTTTGGATCCCTGCTCAATGCGAGAGCTCAACGCTGAAGACACAGTTCCCACTGTGGTTCCTCTGTTCCTCAATAATAATGCATATCAGAGGGTAGAGTTCAGCGCGTGCGGACTGTGGCCAGACACCCGATTATTCCTCGCTGCCTCTCACTCCGACTACAACACCTCCTCACTTCCTGTCAGTAGCTGTATAGACACATCTTCGCTCATTATTATTTTGTGCCCGCTCGACCGCATCATTTTGCTCTTTCCCGCGGGTGGCCCGTGTCTTGCAAGCTACCCAGGAACACCAAAAACTAAACACAGCTGTCGAATGATCATTCGAGAATTTGGTCTGTAAGTAAACGATAACGAGAAACACCACCACCGACGACACACTGTCCACCTCCACATCCTCTTGTTTCGCACTGCAACGTCGCCTGTACGACACTGGTCTGAAGGCAACCGCATTTCAGATTGAGTAGTCAAAGTCGGCACCGAAAAAGCCCTGAGCACACGACTGCCTGCCTGCCTGAGTGGAAGACGATGCTGCAGAGCTTCCCTCAGCAAAATCCACAATCGCAACCATGAGCACTCCTACACAGGAGCTGACCCCAGCAGTGCAATTTGATCAGGCAGAATCGCCCACGACCACCAGGCGACGACCGAATATGTACGGCTCCGGCTCTCAGACCGGTGTTTCTACACCACGTTCACAAGCCGTATCTCGACCTCTCACCCTCACACACGGCTCACTCGAATACACCTTCTTAATACCGACCGCACTCCATTTCAACGCAACTCAGCTCAAAGATGCGTTTCTTCACACACTTCCCGAAGCGACAGAGGAGCTTGCTCAGGATGATGAGCCATCATCCGTCACTGAGCTTGTAGCACGCTACATCGCTTTTATTGCGAAAGAAGTCGAGGAAGGCGAGGACCCGGAACTCTTCGTTGAGGTTTTGAAACTCGTCCTCCAGGAATTCGAGCGCACTTTCCTCCGTGGCAATGAAGTTCACGCTATTGCTGCGAACCTCCCAGGCATTGTGGAGAAGAAGCTTGTCACTGTGCAAGCCTACTACGCTGCTCGCGCGGCTGCAAAGCGTAATATCAGAGCCCACGAGTCCGCACTGCTCAGAGAAGCTTCAGATGAGAATGCCTACATTTATGCTGTTTTTGGCGGTCAAGGCAACATTGAAGAGTACTTCGACGAGTTGCGCGAGATCTACACCACTTACCCATCGCTGGTACGAGATTTCTTGAGTGTGGCTGCGCAGCACCTTCAGTACCTCTCACGCGACCCACGAGCATTCAAGAGCTACCCCAAAGGTCTTGACATTCTCCGATGGCTCGACAACAAGGAAGCGCAGCCAGATACCGACTATCTCGTGTCTGCGCCTGTAAGCTTCCCATTGATCGGTCTCACACAACTCGCACACTACGTTGTCACTTGCAGAGTCCTTGGCACACATCCAGGACATGTACGAGAACGCCTTTCTGGATCTACTGGCCACTCGCAAGGTGTCGTGACAGCGACAGCAATTGCCGCTTCGTCAAACTGGGAGACCTTCGACAGCCAAGCGCGCAATGCTCTCACAATTCTCTTCTGGATCGGTGCACGCAGTCAGCAAGCATACCCCAGAACTTCACTCGCACCCAATGTGCTGCAAGACTCCATCGACAATGGCGAGGGCTCGCCCACACCCATGTTGACAGTGCGAGATTTGCCCAGAGAGACCGTTGAGAAGCTCATCAAGCAGACCAACGAGCATCTCCCGCAAGACCGACACATTGGCATCTCCTTGATCAACAGCGCAAGGAATTTTGTCATCACAGGTCCACCGATGTCCCTTTATGGTCTCAACCTCCAGCTCCGCAAGATCAAGGCACCCACTGGTCTCGATCAGACACGAATCCCTCACACACAGCGCAAAGTTCGCTTCACCAACCGCTTTCTTCCCATTACCGCACCATTCCACAGCCCGTATCTGACGGAGGCGATCAAAAACCTCGAGACCGACCTCGCCGAGATCTCGATTCCAGCTTCCGCGCTTGGAATACCTGTCTACGACACTTACACCGGCAACGACATCCGCGAGCAGAATGGCGAGAACATCACGACCGCGCTTGTGCGAATGATCTGCCAAGATCAGGTAAATTGGGAGAAGGCTACGGTCATGCCCAATGCCACACACATCCTCGACTTCGGTCCTGGTGGCATCTCAGGTCTGGGTGTTCTCACCAACCGCAACAAGGATGGAACTGGTGTCCGTGTCATTCTTGCAGGAACCATGGATGGCACAAACACCGAGGTCGGATACAAGCCAGAGATCTTCGACCGCGATGCAGAGCACGCTGTCAAGTATGCTGTCGACTGGGTGAAAGAGTATGGACCAAAGCTTGTCAGGACATCTGCAGGCCAAACTTTCGTGGACACCAAGATGAGCAGAATGCTCGGTCTTCCTCCGGTCATGGTTGCAGGTATGACACCTTGCACTGTGCCGTGGGATTTCGTGGCCGCGACCATGAGCGCTGGCTACGAGATCGAGCTTGCAGGTGGTGGATACTACAACGACAAGAGCATGACTGAGGCAATCTCCAAGATTGAGAAGGTGATCCCTGCCGGACGTGGTATCACGGTCAACTTGATCTACGTCGCTCCTCGTGCTATGGCATGGCAGATTCCTATGATCGGCCGACTACGAGCTGAGGGTGTGCCGATCGAAGGTCTGACGATCGGTGCTGGTGTGCCATCTATCGAGGTCGCCAACGAGTACATCACCACGCTCGGCATCAAGCACATTGGCTTCAAGCCAGGTTCAGTTGAGGCCATCCAGCAATGCATCAACATCGCCAAGGCCAACCCAGGATTCCCAGTCATGATGCAGTGGACTGGTGGACGTGGCGGTGGACATCACTCTTACGAGGACTTCCACCAGCCAATCCTCTCCATGTATAGCAGGATCAGGCGATGCGACAATCTTGTTCTGCTCGCTGGTTCTGGTTTTGGTGGTGCCGAAGACACCTACCCTTACCTGACTGGAGAGTGGGCTAAGAAGTTTGGCTACCCACCAATGCCATTCGACGGTGTCCTCTTCGGATCTCGCTGCATGGTTGCCAAAGAGGCGCACACCTCGAAAGCAGCCAAGCAGGCAATTGTTGATGCTCCTGGTCTTGAGGACCACGAGTGGGAAAACACCTACAAGGGTCCTGCTGGTGGTGTCATCACTGTCCGCTCTGAAATGGGCGAGCCAATCCACAAGATTGCGACCCGGGGTATCATGTTCTGGGCTGAGATGGATCAGAAGATCTTCAGCTTGGACAAGGCCAAGCGTATCCCAGAGCTCAAGAAGCAGCGAGAGTACATCATCAAGAAGCTGAACGACGACTTCCAGAAGCCATGGTTCGGCCGCAACAAGGCGGGCGAGAGCGTCGATCTTGAGGACATGACATACGCCGAAGTCCTGCGCCGCATGGTCGACCTGATGTACATCAAGCACCAGAAGCGCTGGATCGACAAGTCTCTCGCACGACTCACTGGCGATTTCATTCGCCGTATCGAGGAGCGTTTCGCCGAGTCAGACGGGCAAGGATCTCTCATTCAGAATTACAGCGAGCTTGATGAGCCATTCAGCACTGTTGAAAAGGTCATCTCGACCTATCCAGAGTCCGACATCCAGCTTATCAATGCTCAAGATTGCCAGCACTTCTTGCTCCTCTGCCAACGCCGTGGTCAGAAGCCGACTCCGTTCGTGCCGTGCTTGGACGACACCTTCGAGTTCTTCTTCAAGAAGGACTCTTTGTGGCAATCTGAGGATCTTGATGCGGTCGTGGATCAGGATGTTGGCCGTGTTGCGATTCTTCAGGGTCCTATGGCTGCGAAGTACTCCACCAAGGTTGACGAGCCTATTAAGGAGATCCTTGATGGCGTACACGAGGGACACATCAAGAACCTGACTCGCGACCTTTACGCTGGCGATGTCAACAGAATTCCACGCATCGAGTACTTCGGTGGCAAGCTCATTGAGGCAAGCCCAGAGATCAACCTGGAAGGCTTGACCGTCAACGAGACTGAGCAGAGAATTTTGTACCGTCTCTCCGCAGTCTCTGGCACTGCGTTACCACCAATCGACAACTGGATGCAGCTGCTTGCCGGCAAGGCACACACTTGGCGACACGCCTTCTTCACGGCGGATGTGTTCGTGCAAGGTCAGCGATACCAGACCAACCCGATGCGACGAATTTTCGCACCAACCGCAGGCATGGTTGTGGAAATTGCTTACCCCAACGATCCAAAGCGCACTGTTGTCAGTGTCAAGGAGCCTTCACATGGTGCTCAATACGTGCAGACCATTGAGGTTGCTCGAGACAGCAAGGGTGAAATCGTGCTCAGCATGATCGAGGATCGCACCGCCACTGGTAAGCCAGTTGCCCTGCCACTTCGCTTCACCTACCACCCAGAGACTGGATACGCTCCAATCCGTGAGATTATGGAGGCTCGCAACGACCACATCAAGGAGTTCTACTACAAGATCTGGTTCGGCGATGAAGCCTGCCCATTTGACACTCCAGTCACCTCTCGATTCGACGGTGGCCGCGCCACTGTCACTAGTGAGGCCATCGCCGACTTCGTGCATGCTGTTGGCAACACTGGCGAGGCTTTCGTTGAGCGACCTGGCAAAGAAGTCTTTGCACCTATGGACTTCGCCATCGTTGTTGGCTGGAAGGCCATTACCAAGCCAATCTTCCCTCGCAAGATTGATGGTGATCTCTTGAAGCTTGTCCATCTGTCAAACGGATTCCGCATGATTCCAGGTGCTACGCCACTGAAGAAGGGTGATGTTTTGGACACCACCGCTGAAGTCAACGCTGTCATCAACCAAGACAGTGGCAAGATGGTCGAGGTGAAGGGCACTATCACACGTGCTGGCGAGCCAGTGATGGAAGTCACCAGCCAATTCTTGTACCGTGGCGCATACAATGACTTTGAGAACACATTCCAGCGCAAGGACGAGACGCCAATGCAAGTCCACATTGGCTCTACCAAGGACGTTGCAGTTCTCCAGTCCAAGGAATGGTTCAAGCTTGAGAACACCGATGTTGATCTCCTCGACCAGACACTTGTGTTCAAGCTGCAGACACTCGTGCGCTACAAAAGCAAGAACGTCTTCTCATCTGTGGAGACGGTCGGTACCGTTGAGCTCGAGCTGCCCAGCAAAGAGATCATCAACATCGCCTCCGTTGAGTACGAGGCTGGCACGTCCTACGGCAACCCAGTCCTTGACTACCTGGAGCGCAACGGCTCTGCACTCGATCAGCCTGTCAACTTCGAAAACCCAATCCCATTGAGTGGCAAGACTCCTCTGGTCCTCAAGGCACCATCATCTAACGAGACATATGCGCGTGTTTCTGGTGACTACAACCCGATTCACGTTTCTCGTGTCTTCTCGCAATATGCTGGCCTTCCAGGCACCATCACCCACGGCATGTACTCCAGCGCTGCTGTCCGTTCGCTTGTGGAGACGTGGGCAGCTGAGAACAACGTTGGTCGTGTACGAAGCTTCCACGCCTCTCTCGTCGGCATGGTTCTGCCAGATGACACTATCGAGGTCAAGCTGCAGCACGTCGGAATGGTCGCTGGCCGCAAGATCATCAAGATCGAGGCTCAGAAGACTGACGGCGAGAATGAAGAGAAGGTCCTCTTGGCAGAAGCCGAGGTCGAACAGCCAGTGTCGTCCTACGTCTTCACTGGTCAAGGTTCGCAAGAGCAAGGTATGGGTATGGACCTGTACAACTCCAGCCCAGTCGCCAAGGAGGTGTGGGATCGTGCCGACAAGCACTTCATGGACAACTATGGTGAGATGAAACCATACTCTATCTTGGGATCAGCCGTCACTAACATATCGCAGGTTTTGCTATTACCAACATTGTCAAGAACAACCCGAAGGAGCTCACTATTCACTTTGGTGGTGCTCGCGGCAAAGCCATCCGCAAGAACTACATGGACATGACGTTCGAGACTGTTGCTGCCGATGGTAGCATCAAGTCCGAGAAGATCTTCAAGGAGATCTCAGAAGAGACCACGTCCTACACCTACCGTTCGCCTACCGGCCTGTTGTCTGCGACACAATTCACCCAACCCGCCTTGACACTTATGGAGAAGGCTTCCTTCGAGGACATGCGCTCCAAGGGTCTTGTGCAGCGCGACAGCAGTTTCGCTGGTCACTCTTTGGGAGAGTACAGTGCTCTTGCTGCCCTCGCCGAGGTCATGCCAATTGAGAGCTTGGTCTCTGTCGTGTTCTACCGTGGTCTTACCATGCAGGTTGCTGTCGAGCGTGACGAAGCCGGTCGCTCAAACTACAGCATGTGCGCCGTCAACCCATCGCGTATCGGAAAGACCTTCAACGAGCAGGCCCTCCAGTACGTTGTCGAGAACATCTCTGAGACCACCGACTGGCTTCTCGAGATTGTCAACCTTAATGTGCAGAATCAGCAATACGTCTGCGCTGGTGACCTCCGCGCCCTCGACACCATGACCGGAGTCTTGAACTACCTCAAGCAGCAGAAGATTGACATTCAATCCCTCATGCAGACCATGAGCATGGAGGATGTCAAGGCTCACCTTGTCGAGATCATTAAAGAGTGCGCCAAGCAGACCGACGCCAAGCCCAAGCCACTCGACCTCCAACGTGGTTTCGCCACGATCCCACTCAAGGGCATCGATGTGCCCTTCCACTCCACCTTCTTGCGATCCGGTGTCAAGCCCTTCCGATCCTTCTTGCTCAAAAAGATCCACAAGACGTCTATCGACCCAAGTAAGCTGGTTGGCAAATACATCCCCAACGTTACCGCCAAGCCATTCGAACTCACCAAAGAGTACTTCGAGGACGTCTACCGTCTCACCAAGTCACCGAGAATCGGCAACATCTTGGACAACTGGGACAAGTATGAGTCTGATGAACCAAACCTGCAGAGACCTCGTGCTGGCAGCATGGCCGTCCCTCAGGCGTAGAATGGCGAGGTGCCGACTGTATTGTCTTCGATTATGAGTAATTACATGCGAGCGGGGCGTTAATGAATGGGATTTCCCGGATATGTTTGTGAGCCAGACAAGATGAAACAATACCAGGCGACTGGAAAATAAAGCTGTATGTATCTAGATAAATGACTGTTGCAGTCGACAGACTGAAGAAATTTAGAGTCTAGACTTCGTTTCGTCCTCTCATTCGTAACAAAGTTTGTCCGAATGGATGGATCTCCAACCAGCTTGCAGCTATATACAGCTACACGCCTATTTAGATAAATACCACGCGCATCCTTTCCTTGTTCACAGTGATTCCTTCACACCACCTTCTCCCTTCTCTAGAGAAATGTGCTTCTTCACAGGTAAGCCTCTCCCCGATGGCTGAGTGGCAGTGGCTAAAACCTTTTAATGAAGTCGTTGGCGTTGCTTCCGGGATTGTTGCCCTCGTCGACGTTGTGCGCAAGTCATCAAGTCGTGGTAACGCCAATAACGAGCAGCGACGACTTCAACTTCTTGAAAATGATATCAGAGATTTACGAAAAGTAAGTTTTCAAGTCTGCGAATACCAACTACCATTTGGATTTTAACATGTCTTACCTTTAGGATCTAACATCTCTAAGTAAAGAGCGGTTACGACTATAAATTTTTCGACGTCGCACAATGTATTGGACAAAGCGAACAGTAGTAGGTATAGGACTTGTAGTATGTTGTGTACTACAACGAAAATTCGAGTCTTCTCTTAGATGAAAGTATGGCTTTGTTCCTGTCCATTCTAGTTGTATGAGATGTGAGTGCTCGTTACATTATGTATGGGTTTCTGTTGTCGAGCTTGCATTGCTCTCTCGGAGCTATACTTCTGCATGAGGTGCTGTGTAGAGTATAGTATTTCAACTATGAAGTTCCTCATCATTCAATTCCCGCTCCGTTCGATCTAGTGAAATACCTTCATAATCCCATAACGTTCCATCCAGAACCCGGATCTGACCCAATTCTGGCATACTGCAACCTCGTCGAATTCCGCCGGTCCTTTTGTCCTAGGCAGGCCTACTACGTCTTCGTAGCACAAGGTTCGTATTTTCGCGAGTTCTTCATCAGCATCCACGTCTTGTGGCGAAACGGATGTTCGAGGGTACCAGCTAAGATTCCAGAAGCAATTCTTAAGATCTTCCCATGTGGTGAAGATTACGATCTTCAATAAAGGTTTGCGGAGGTGTGTGAGGAGGAGCAATCCTTCGGTGTCGGTACGTGTCAGGACTAGATTCGTGAGGTTTGGGAGTGCTTTGAGACCTTCGACTAGGATGTTATCGATCATGGAATTATAGAGTGCCAATCGTTTGAGGGAAGTGTAGTTTGGCCAGATTTGGGGTTCGTTGATGCGGAGGTGGGATGTGGAGGCTAGGTATAGTTCGTCTTTGATGCTGACTAGTTCTTCTAATGCTGTAAGATTTGTGAAGGCAGCACGGATTTGTGTGCGAATTGGTGAGGGGTCGGGGTCATTGTCTTCGTCTTCGTCTTCGGGATCGAGGGGTGGGTTATAACGTAATGGCATATCGATGATCAAAAGCTTCAGATTTGATCCAATGGTCTGGAATAAGAGACTCAAGTCTGACACGACGTTTGGTTCGAGGATTGTGTATCCTGAGAACGGCGACAAGAGCATTTTCTGGGTTGCGGAGATTTTGCGAGGTTTTCTGAGTGACATAGGTGTCTCGATGCTGTACGAACGTACCAGCTGGTGCAAACGGAGAGGATCATCGATGTAGAGGCCAGAGCGGTAGAGTATTTCTTGGACGAATGGCACTGTGCTTTTGCATAGGAACAAACATGACCATAGAGTTTCTGCTTCTGCTGAATGAGCCGGTAGGGCCCACTTCTGGCCGGAGACTGTATGCGTGATTATGAGCTCCACGAGTTCCAGGGGCAGCCGGCAGTTCTCCATCGTGATATCAGAAGAGTGGCTTCGGAGACGAAGCCAGTGGTGACGAAGTTGAAAGAAGTACCTGAGTTGTCGCAAACTGGCGGCACGACGAGGCACTCTCTTTTCAGCAAGAGGCTTGAAGGACGTGGTCTTGTGGTAGCTATCATTGAATCATCACAAAGCGGATGAAAAGGTGAGAACGCGGGAGGAAATGTGTCATCGGCAGGAAGCGGTGTCTGCATGAAGTAAATGTCTCCAAGACTTTCGCAGCGAGCCATGAGAGATCTCAGTAACTTATGTGATCATCACACTGCCTGTGCAGAATACACCCAGGTCGGAGTTCATAATGTAAACAAGTTGGGTTTGTGGAGGAAGGTCTTGTGTTTCGCGTGAGGCAGTGACAATTCGGCGATTCCTCGGCGAATTTCTGCTCTCGCCTCACCTCGCGTCTCAAATACAACTTCCATCAAGAGAAGAAACATCCAGAATAACAAATGCATCTCTCAAGATGGCCAAATCAAAATCCACCGCTCCCACTCAACCCACACCCTCAGGTCTAGGAAAAACAACCCTCATATTCGACAACGGCGCCCACACCATAAAGTCCGGCCTCAGCACTCCAGGCCAAGAACCCAAGACATCAGATTGCCATCTGATTCCAAACTGCATCGCGCGCTCTCAACGCGACAAGCTGACATACGTCGGCTCAGACTTAGACACATGCGGAGATTTCGGCGAACTTGCGATTCGAAGACCCGTGGAGAAAGGCTTCATCGTGAACTGGGAAAGCGAGAAAGCGATTTGGGAGAAGACAATTCATGATTCAAAAATTGATGTTGGAGTCACGAATTTGATTTTGACGGAACAGAATCATGCGCCAGTTGCATTACAGAGAATGGCGGACGAGATGGTGTTTGAGGAGTTCGGATTTGGGACTCTGTGGAGAGGGGTGGGTGCGTGTTTGAATGCTTATGCGCCGAGTCCGTTTGTCGAGAACGATGAAAGGGAATTTGGAGTTCCGCTGGAGTGTTTGATCGTGGTTGATGCAGGACATTCGCATACGAGTGTCACGCCGCTGTATCATGGTCGACCGATTCAAGCTGCGTGTAGGAGGTTGGAGATTGGTGGCAAGACTTTGACGAATCATCTCAAGGATTTGCTATCACGACAAATGGACATGCATCGTGAGGAGTGGATTAGCCAGGAGATCAAGGAGGATACCTGTTATGTTGTCAAGGATTCTACGGAGTTTCAGTCAAGGCTTGAAAGGGTTTGGAAAGGTGGACAGAAGGATCCGAGGGAGATCGATGCGAGTATTGTGGTTGATTATGTGCTGCCTGACTACGAGAAGCTGAAACGTGGTTTCGCTAGGCCTCATGATCCTTCTAAAGGTGCCAAGCTGAGGAGACTTGGGATTGGTGGCGAGAGCGAGATGGTATTGCCGGTTGGTAATGAGAGATTTACTGTTCCGGAGGTTCTGTTCACGCCGAGCGATATCGGTATGCAGCAGGATGGCATTGCTGGGACTGTGATGCAGAGTCTAGAGGCTATTCCAAAAGGCTTATGGCAAGCATTCCTCGCGAGTATACTGGTTGTCGGCGGTACCAGCAAGCTGCCTGGGTTTGTGGAGCGCTTGGAGGCAGATCTGAGGAGCAATATCGATGATCAATACGCCGTCCGCGTTGCCGCTGCTGAAGATCCATTGAAAAATGCTTGGCTTGGTGGTGCTAGATTGGCGCAGAATGAAGATCTGCTCAAGAGCGTGGTTGTCACGCGTGCAGAGTATATGGAACACGGCGATGGCTGGACCAGGCGGAAATTTGCTGGCAAAGTTGGAAGATGATGATAAATCACATCATGTCGCAAGAGCGGCTACTCCATCGCTTGGGTATGTTGAAGCTCTGCGAATTATCGTCCTCGCGTCTTATGTTGCTCTTCATGTCGGGGCAAGCGGCTGTTGCAGCGACAGCATGACCTCTTGGGCGAGGTCTGCGAACTTGATCTGATTTTCGCGACAATCCTTGCCAAGCGCCTTGAGCAGCTTGACACAATCTTGTCGAATCTCGGAACGCTCGTGTCGCGAAAGGCGATCAAGAGCAGCCAGTGCGCCTGCTGACTGACCAATCAATCTTCGGGCGCGAAGTGAGGGCCGAGACAATTGGATCAGGACACCAGCGATGGAATGTAGAGCTTCCACATTTGGACTATCTTGATCTGCTGACGCAAGGACATCAAGCAGAGACTCGTGTAACGTGAAGCCTTTGAGATTTCCTTCTTCTGCCCAGCTTGCATAGCTTTCTGGTAACAAGGCCCACAGCAAATTGCCTGCGTTGGTGTTGGTCAGCATCGTCTGAATACCGAACGTAGGACCACTTACCAATAATCTGGCAACATGCGATGAAGTAGGAATGGCTGCAGGTGTCGCCTCTAGCATTGCAGATATGAGAAAGGATAGAAGAGCCTGGGTCCGAGATGATTTCATCCTCCAGGGAATAACATTTCACAAACTCCGGATGCGCGGAGACATCAGACAGACACCATACTAGATTCGCGTTCTGAGTCTTCAAAAGGTCTGCATCCTCCTTGTCCTCAATTGCAGCCGTGAGAAAAGGATCCTCGTGTTCCTGGATGAGTTCAAGCACTCTCTCCACTAGTCTCAGTTCTGAAATCTGTCCTTGGACTAATGGGTCTCGCAAATAGACAAGAACAAGTTCGGTTCCAGTGAGCACTGCTTCTACATCCTCTCCCTCGTGGAGCTGCGGAAGTTGGTCGAATAAGCCATCCAGTATCCCAGCGGGCAGCTGCTGTTTGAGTGTCGGTTCCAGCTCCGCCTTGTGGCCAGTGATCCATAGCAGGATGTCCCGGACTTGTTCTTCGGCATCGAACGGCCAGGACCTCAGGAGTTGGTGATGCACTTCTTCTCGATAACATTGCTTCTGTGAAGCTTCGTGATCTTTGCAGATGTTATATAGCACCTGGATTGCAAGCTCTCGAAATTCTGATCTCTGACTGTTCCCCCGTGGCACCAGGAATTGAGATATCCAATTGAAGCCAATGGCCGTGATAGTGTCTCGACCGGTCTGATTGTCTGCACAAGCATTTCCTATGCAGCGTAGTGTTGCATCCGGTACCGATCCATTGCTGAGATTCTCGACAAGTATTGGGAGGAATTCTGCTAATCGTTCTCGTACTGCAGGATGCTCTCTACTTGCGAGGGCGAGCCTTGCAATGGCTTGATCTCTCCTTTCTTTCGGGGTGTGTTCTGTAGAAAGTGCCGTAAAATCCAGAGATATTTGGTCTTCAGCGGTATTTGCAGACGTCATGCCGCCGATTCTCTTGACCTCAGAGGTTCATTGTTCGTACTGCCAGATGAAGTCCAATGCTAGTCAGTTTGTCTCGAAAGTGATGCGGCCTTCCACTAGCGCCGCCGAACGTTGAGCCAATTGCTGAGCTGGGCCAGGCTTCGGCGTCCCCCTCAAGGTCCACCTCTTCGACCACAACAAACCTCTGTCATCAACATCCTGCATCCAAGGCTACATAGCGATCTACGTACTGGCCTTGACTGTAACGTCAGCCAACGCGATGAGTGATGCTTGCTGAGAATGCGAACCATGATGAAGGATTACGCTCAGCTGCAGGGACTCGAGAGGCCGCCGTCACGCGCCTCTACAAGCATTGCTGATGGCGGCGGCGGTGCAGATCCATAACATACTGACCATGTCGTAGCTTTCAATGTAGGTAATCGTGTGCTCTCAGTGGTCTGACTGTCCTCATTCTCAGCTTCTACACATGACCACGACCACACGAAACTGACGCCGAGCTCGAGATGGACAATGCGAACGAAGTGTCGTTGAACGAAGTAGCATGGTTGCAAGAGCTGGACTGGCCGGGGCACATGTCGGCGAGAGCACCGTTCGATAACGTGTATACGCACCACGATCACGCTGGAGATGCGATGGCGCTACCAGGCCAACAATGCTTCGACATCAATCACACGTCCTCGCATAGTGCTTTATACACACAGGGCATCGCAATAATGGCGCCTGATCATGATGTTTACGCACGACAGGATAGCGATTGCTCGTGGACAGAAGCAGACGATCAAGACGAGTGGTTCGAAGTGTTACGACAAGAGCTACAAGATTTTCGGCAAAGCCAGCAAGCTACACTTTTCACATTGCCGTTGAGCTCTCGTCAGCGCAAGCAGGTGCATTCTATGGCGAATTTGTGGGGCCTGAGCCACGTGAGCATTGGAAATGGAGGTGTTAAGAGAGTTCTCGTCTCAAAGTGTGCCTTGTCGGCAAGTCTTGTGGACGGCGATACGCTCTCTCGGCCGTGGAACCCTCGGAGCGGTGCGTGGTGGTCGGGATCTCTGGAGCCAAGGCTGGTACTCATTCACTGGATCTCTTCGAATGTGTGTGTCCAGACTTGCCTGTCGGTCCTTGGCTTGCCTGTGCCCGTCAACGTAACAATGGACGTGCGAGGCGACTATGGAACCGCATACGCCCTCTTTAGCAGTTCTGCTGATGCAGCAAACGTGATTATAAGTCTGAACCGAAGTCGGCCGTCCTGGAACAATACATCGGTAGACCGTGAACTAGAATGCAGCTTTCTTAGATGCCCGACTGGTTTCGTGCTGACGAATGATCTGCTACTTGACCATTTCTACCAGCTGCCAGTCCTTCTCTACCAGGCTTTCAACATTTCCTCCAATCCGAATCCTAATCAGCCATTTTCTAGACCACCGTCGCGAGCATCTGGAGGAACGACTGTCTACATGCCAACGCTCAGGAACAAGCCATCGAATCATAGTTTGTCTGCTATTGACGAAAGTCAGGCTTTCACGGACCTGGCAGATCAACTACAGCAGTTTCCGCCACTCTCCCGCTCTGGAACATCATCCTATGATGCATCAAGGAGACACTCACGAACGTCTTCGCAATCAAGAGATCTAGGCTACACCTCAGCTAGCAGCATAGTCGACTCGGACTACAGTCACGCCACAAGCCTGTCAAAGAAGAGAAAACGCGAGCCAATGATACCAAATGGCTACAAATGCACAATCGATGGCTGTGACAAAACCTTTGACCATGACGGGGAGCGACGGAAGCACGAGAGAAATCACGGTGGCGAGAGACCATACGTGTGCAGACGCTGTGGCAAAGGCTTTCTTTACCCAAAAGACCTTCGCCGGCACGCACGCACGCATCCAGGCTCGGCCCAAGCATCACCGACACTTGAGCGAGTATCTGATGCTAGCGATGTAGATGAGCTTGACATCGGGGCATCAGCTACGGCAGCCGCTCCTAGCAACGAGCATCCATTCGGATCAATCCTGCCAATGCACGTAATACCAAGCATGAACGAGGACCACACGCCACAGCCACGACATGGCCTTGCCAGGTTCTCGAGCAAGATTGCCGACATGTTCGGAAATGGAAGAAAGAGTATGAGGAGGCCCGGTGTGCCTTAAAGACCTTGCTAAGTTCGAAGCCTATCGACTGCTATTATCACAATGAAAAAGCAAGACCAACCTTTCGCTCAAATATTTCGCCGTCGTGTCGTTACAGTGACCCGCCAGTCGTTGCGCGGAAAGAAGAAAGCTCCGAGGAATTCGAATCCACTCTTGAAGAAATATTTCCAAGTGGGCTCGGGAACCATGTCACACTCTGTCTCGTCAGGTGTCTTCGTTATGCAGACACAGCGCTCTGCGCATCGACTTTCCCTCGGTGGTCGTGGCGAATATGACAGGCGACCATCTTCAAGGCGCTGTGGATGAGTTTGGTTGTTGCTCATTGCACTCGATAGATTTGCTGAAGCTATGCTTGGTTGAAGACTCTGGAGCAGGAGTCTGGCTAGAGGTTATACATTTTTCTCCGTTGCCACAAACCAACGTGAAGAAGTCGAGACACGTATGTGGCAAGCAAGAGGCAAAGACTGCTGCCGTGAATGGGAGTCTCTCATGGGTGAAGGAGGGCGAAGCTAAACGGCATCACAATGGCATCCGCCTACGAACAGCCCAAGCCCCGACAAAAATGCAAAGGAGCACCAGAACCAAGGTCATACAACCCTCCTGTTGGACTTTCGAGCGGGCGCCGGAACAACTTCCCCATTTCTGGCACCACCCGGACGCATCGTATTCAGTGCATCCTGGTGTACATGCTGCGCCAGGCGTACCGGGCACGAGTGTTAGAGGAACTGGGTACTGGCCGGGCTGAGTCGTATAAGTCCCCGGTGGAACTTGCATAGCCTTGGTCACGAACTCGGGGTCCCAAGTTGTACTTGTGGTCGTGATTGTGATGGTTGATCGTGTGGGGTCTGAAGACATGTTCGTTGGTCTCTCTTGTGGAGAGTGTATTGAAGCACATACCAGGAATTCTGGCGCCACGTCTTATACTTTTCCGAATCCATTGGGTATACTAGTGAATCCGCATCGTGGCCAGGTTGTGTCATCGAATAGGACAACGCCATCCTCCAGAGCTATCGTCAATAAAACAACGCCAACCCAACCGCCACGATAGCCATGACACTCATCCCCATCTTCCCTGCGTCAGAAGAACAAGAATTCCCAGCCAAGTCACAATTCCCGTTAGCATCGAAATGGACACAGACCTGATTACATCCCGGCCCTACTGGCTTTACAGATTCGTTGACCTCTTTCTTCGGCGGTGACAAGATTGGTATACATCCATGAGGAGCCGGAATACAAGATACGTGAGGTCCAATTTCGTGGGTTGCTTGCCGCTTATCCTTTGTAGGAGTTGTAGCGGGAATAGCTCTAACACCAGAGATAATTGTGGGATCACTACAGCCGTCGATGATTTGTATGCAAGTGCCGTCAGGCGCAAAACGGATACAGACTGGGCCGCAGGGTGATGCTTTCTCATCGACTTCTTGCTTGATGTCTTTAGTGGTATTCATTGAGGCAATACGAGGAGGAATAGTACAGCTGTCGACGATCTTTATGCAAGTGGCGTCAGGTGCGAAGAAGATGCAGACGGGGCCACATCTGTTTTGATCCGATGAATTGGTCGGAGAAGGTTGAATGTCGAGAGATGTTGTGGTGCTGAGCGGAGAGATGGGTGTAGCGACGCACGATAGCACGGCAGTGCTGATCAGGACAGCAAGAGTGATGGTTTTCATTTTGTCGAAGAAGTCGATGCCTACTACTAGAGAAGAGGATTCGTTGATGGGTTACGTGGTCTCTGCATATACGTGAGCTGTCTTGTCTGTGTCATTGACTGAGCATACTTCAGGCCGTAAGATATAGGCGAGTGAAGCATTTGTGAATGCAGATCGATGGTAGCAATGAGATCTTGAAAGGACAATCATGCAAATAATTGCCTAACATTCTGCTCTAGGTCAAGAGAGAACTATCAAACCAGGATACAGAGCCCATCGTTACCAAAGACCAAGAGTCGACAATGTCTGATTATCCGTTCATGAACCACCCGCATCGCGTCGAACTGTCCGCTTCATACTCAGGTGGAATCTCATAAGAATCATAATCCTATTCGCAGCACTTTAGACGTCCCACAGCCAATCGTAATCATTGTCCGAAGCAAACGCCATGCCATCGTCGAGGTAGCCCAGGAACTCCGGTTCAGGTTCCATCTGTTGAAGCGGTTTTGCCTTCTTCGGAGTGCAAGGAAAGAAGTCATCCCACTCCGGGGCGGAAGCACAAGGTCGGCGAGAGACTTCCAACTCATCCTCATTCTCGGCATCGGGGACTGCTTGCAGCTCAGTTGCCACACAAAATTCGCTTTCATCGTCATTGCTCGACCACATCGTCCAGTCCTCCTCATCCGAAATTGGTTCATCCTCAACAAGCTCTGGGGCTTCTTTGCAGTCTAAGCACCAGCAGTTCTCCACGTGGCCCATCGCCAAGAAGGTAGCTAGGTCGATGGGGCTCTCCGGCTGACTTTCTGGTAACGGCGCTCCAGCAGCCTCGAACAGCTGTTGCTCGCTATCGTAGTGATCGGCAGACGTGTCAAGCTCCTCGCTAGAGATTGGTGGCCTGCCATTGCGCAGTGGCGTTGGAGTCGATGAGGACGACATTGGTGGCGTCAATGGCCTGGCGGACAATTCATAGACAGGAGGCGCTAGAGCCGAGTTTTGCTCAAGGAAAATACCTGAATCGTGCACACTATAGTGGTCGGAAGAGAAGGCGGCGCCACGCTCGTTGGAATGTCCCACAAGGCTGTTGAGGTGGACGTATGGCGTCGCTGGCGCTTCCAATTCTGCAGGCAAATTCTCCTGGTCAAGCATATTTGGAAGTGCAACACCGCCACCTGGATGCGAATCGTCTTCCCAAACTGAGTCCTCTGAGAAGGATCGGGAATGGTCTTTCTGCATTTCAACGTCTGCAAGAATGGACCATATTTTCGCTGCGGATGGCGACTTCACATGTGTCTTCATGCTGGCACCAATAGTCTTGATCTCCTTCTCTTCCGTCACCAGCTCGGGCTCGGTCGGTCTGTATGTCCACGCAGAGGTTATTGGATCTTGCAGCACTTGCTCGCATTGATGCAACCTGCAGGCCGTTTGAGGCAGCTTGACTTTGGGCCTCGGTATGCTCGAAGGCGGGAAGAATCTGGATTGCTTCTTTGGCTGAACGGTACGTAAGAGTTGCATGTCCCTAGCAGGTGGATCTCTTCCTTCAGGAAGGCTGGATAGGTCGAAGAACTTAGGTACATCCCCCTTCCAGCCACCGTTCTGCATCAGAGCTGGAATCGACGGGCACCAGTTTGGCACGCTGACAGGCATAGCAGGTGGGGGGGTCAGTGGCGACTGCTTTGGCGAGGAGAGGTAAGGCAGATCAGACATGTCAAAATTCCTAAAGTCCAGCAGCGGGAGCTGAGGTGGTGTCGGTGGTAGCCAGCGAGCTAAGGTGGCACACGACGGTGGCGTCAACATCGCAGCCAGAGGTGAGCCTTGTACCGGAGATGGAAGAGGTATATGCGAAGGAGGGTGGATATTGGCTCTGGTCAAGGTCTCGTCAATATCCCGCGAGAGCTGCTCATTAAGCAATTGGGCCGCAAATTTCCTTCTATTGCGCCTGGCATCACGGCGCTTCTTTGCTTCTTTGGTCCCACGACTGTTTCGAGACCGACGGCGGGCTCCCTGCGCGGTAAACTCGCGGTCACGGTGGAAGACAGCAGGAGGTGCTGCAAGAGCAGAGAAGCGGTTTTCTGAAGCTGGTCAGCAGGTGCGTATACTCCTATGCAATCAGTGGCATACGAAATGGATCTGCTGGGTGATGCAGGCTGAAGTCAAGACCACAATTGGAGTCATCAAATCCAGAGAAAGGACACTCATATTGCGGAACATGTTGCGCTTGATGTCGTCGTCTCAGGTTCTGCAGCTGGGCGGGAGAAGAGAGGTTGCGAAACATGTTTTCGGGGACTGGTCTTGGTATGGGTCTGTTTGGTGAGGTGCTAGGGATGGTAAACGCAACCTGTGCGAAAGGTTGATTGGCGTAAGACCAGGTGTTGCGGTAAGCTGAAGGTGGTGTTCTTAGGTGAATTGGATGATGAATCAATGCAAGAGACGTCTTGGTCGACTGGTGAGAAAAGAACGATGGAAGCTTGTTAGGACCTGACACCATCAACTTCTTTTCCCATGAGCAGAAAGAGCATTGGTAGGACCAGCAAGCCGAGTGATGCTGCCTCTCCAACCCCGAATTGACTTGTCTTGTATGGAATCGCCAAGCCAGATCTGAATCGCACGTGGTCAAGTTGCTATTGCGGTCGGAAGTCCAATGCTGCTCCAAGTAATGTAGTGAGTTTGTAACCAATACATCACGCAAGGCCTGTTTATTAGCTTCCAGAGAGTCATTGCAGAGTAGTTTGAGGCTCATAACACATCCTTGGGCCGGACATTCGAACCTGCCATGACACCACGCAGGTGGCACTCGACAGTAGAGCTCTGCTACCTCCAGCCGAAACTGAAGATCTAAGCACCAATGTCAGACGTTGCCATTTTGGCTACTGTTGACAGCGCTGAGTATGCATGGCTCAATGCTCGGACAGCAGTCCTGGCAGAGCGGGCCGGAAGGCGACACCTTGTGCTGACAAGATATCTGATCTTGCCAGCAAATGTTGCCATACGTTGACACTCCTTTCCCGTTGCAAGCTGCCAGGACATTAATGCCATCCGGCCAATGTCGATGCCGCTTCACAGACGCAATAGGTGTAAAACACGGAGATGATACGTCGTGCTTCGGGTCTCTCCATTGGTATAGCATGGCAGCGGATAGATGCAGGTGCATGTTGGACGCACAAACGGATATAAGCTAAAACGAGATGAGGTATTCTAGGTTGCAAATTGGTCGGGACGCCCGCCGAGGGACCCTAACTAATCTTTAGTAAATTCTATAGATTCTCGAAATATACTGTTTCTACTATAACAATGCGCTAACAATACCTATATAGATAATCTAATACTTATTAAAGAGCCCTTATTATAGGTAACCTAGCGTACTCTAAATCGTCTAATTCTATTATTATTTACCTTACCGGTAGTAGTAGAAAGCTCGCTAGTACGAATAGCTAGCTATACCGCTAGA
>JAASFE010005543.1:53694-106385 GCA_013365205.1 Pseudocercospora cruenta
ATCTTTATACTACCTTATTTAATAAGAGGCTCCGGAAGCTATTTATTAATATCGTACGCCGATAGGAGGCTATATCGCTAACTATAGTATAGATACTTAATATCTTACGCCTTCCGACCTCTCGGTACCTATCCTCGAGTCCTTAATATAGTCCTATCGCTAATATACGTCTCGTTATAATATACTAACTACTATAGCTATAGCTTCTATATCCGCGCCTTATATATTAACCTCGCGATCGGATCGCGCTATTCTATATATCGAGATAATATCTTATACGTAAAGTCCTTACTCTTTAAAAGGCGCGAGATCGTAGCGATCGAGAACCTCTCGCTATAGCGATATAGTAGTAATAACTAAACCTCCTTATACTAATATAATATCCGCGATAATAACTTATTTACTACGAAGTTACGTATATATAGTAGTATTATACGCGGCCTATTTACGTTCTTTAGCTTAACCGTACCTCGCTTATAGAAATACTTTATCTTCTTTTAAATTAAGGTACGCGACCCTTTATCCTATCCGATTAATAATTCTACTACTTTAAGGCCCGCTTAACCCTTCTTTAAGAGGTATTCTATAGTATTATAATCCTAGGTCGTAAGAGGCGCTATAGTCGATAATATACGCCGGAGGGTAGCGCTAATACGATATACGGTCGATTTCGACGATAATAGGCGCGCTATATAGAGCTCGATTAAGGCTATAAAATAATACCTTAAATATGTTTATACTATAAAATTTAAGGCTTTAAAGAATTAATAATATATTTAGATTGCTATAGCTAGATTTACTAAGAAATTAGGTAGAGGGCGATCGGCGCTAGTCCCGACCAATTTGCAAGGGAGAATAATTCTCAAGCTCGGACCCGCCCTTGAATTCTATGACTCCGCTTCAAGTTCAAGGTCGAGAGATCTTTCGCTTACGGTACATCGATTTACCGACTTGCCTGCCACTCGCAGTCGACCGTCCCGTCGCTGTGCGGTACCTTGTCGCGCTCCAGGAGTCCACAGCGTCAACTGGTCAACCGGCACTCCTGGGGCAGCAACACATCCTCGTCTCCGCCCGATTGCCATTACGCCGATTCTCAGCCCACCTCCACCATGAAGAAGGGAAGCCAGCAGAATAGGGTCGCAGTCCCTCTGCCATTCGCGAGGAAGAACAACTCTACCAGGCCGACGCCGACGAGCTCGGCTTCTCCTGCGATTACGCCGATCGATTCAAGTGGTGCTTCAGCCAAGGGCAAGAGCGAAGATGGTGGTGAGCCGGCAGTTGCAGAAGTAGCAGGGACAGCTCCAGCGCCTATTAGGCAGGTCATAGCCGAAGAGCTTCAGCAGACTGTTGAGACTTCTGT
Source organism: Pseudocercospora cruenta (assembly GCA_013365205.1). NCBI lineage: Eukaryota > Fungi > Ascomycota > Dothideomycetes > Mycosphaerellales > Mycosphaerellaceae > Pseudocercospora > Pseudocercospora cruenta. The sequence continues at coordinate 55,055 of JAASFE010005543.1, forward strand.
CTCGTCTGACAGCAGCTCGCTTCCTCTCACCAACGGCACAACATCCGATCACCAGGTAAATGGTGTGTCGAGCCAGTCGGTATCAACGACAAACGGCATGGCCAACAACTTCAGTCCTCCCGCCAGTGCTGGCTCAGACTCCACCCGCAAGCCATCAGACAGGTTCGATATGCGGCACATCAGGACTGAGCTTCCACCAGCCTTTGTGCCTTCAGCCGGACAGCATACACCTCAATCGGCATCGTCCTCTCAATCTCATCCTCGTCAGCAACCGCCAGGTCTTTCCCATGCACCCGCGAACAATCTCAGCAACAGCGGCATAGTCTTTGGCGGTATTGATTCTATGAACTCTTCGCCCGCGCCACCACCGAATCTTTCCTCGGGTTTCGCGCCTCCACAGTACGCATCTCCTGCTCCCTACAGTCATGCCCATCACGCTTCGGAACCACATCCTCCGCGCATGGCCCCGCCTGGCTTCTTTCAGCAACCACCACCTTGGGGCATGAGGCAGCCTTTTGCTCCAGCACAATCCGCCTACCATCCACACGCACACATGCCTGCGCGGCCTCCGCCCAGAGAGAGCCAGCGACAAGCCAGCGGAAGTCTACCTAATGGAAATGGCACTCGCTCTCGCTCTGACTCGCAGTCGTCTGCGTTAGCCCAGACCGCGCAGAGAGAGATGCAGTCGCCAATCGGTCTTGACCAGTCCATTGATGGCCCCAGAGCCATGTTTCACGAACCAAGACCTACCTTTCCGCCTCCGACGCGACAATTCCCTCCACACACTCCGCACGGATCACAGCATTTCCCGCATCCAGACGTAGCCACCGCTTTCGATAATGCCGAAGCTGTGCGTAGTCACGTCTTTGCAAACTTCGAAAGCGCCGAGTTTGCCGACTGTCACCTTCAGATCACGGAGGAGAATGGTCCCAACAGGCAAGGAGTCGATGGCCACAAAATAGTCTTGGCGCGTAGCCCAACACTGGTGGACATTATGCGCAAGAGCGGGTCATTGGAAAATGGCATGGTTAAGACACAACTTCACATCCAGCTGCCGGGCCGTCACACTCGTGTCAGCGCGTTCCTCGAAGCGCTTCGCTACCTCTACGGAGGCCCTTTGCCACCTTTCGAGCAGTACACTCTCGGACCGCAGGCTTCAGCCGAAGATAGGGTGGAACAGGCCTTGCAATACATTGCTACCGGCGCGTGGCTAAAGCTGACGCCCTTTGCACATCGAGGCGTTGAGATCGCCACTAATCAACTGCAGTGGTCCACTGTCACGACTGTGCTCGATTTTGTCATGTTGGGAGGTTTGAGCCAATCTTGGACTGTCGACGATGGAAGCGAGGAGCGAACAAGCACTTGTTCTAGCGACGATTCGCTCACGAAGCCGGAGGCTGGTGGGCTGCCTACTTACGACCCGTATGCCACAGCTCTCCTCACGAGGCAACTCGACTTTATGGCACACAACTTTCCACATAACTTCTACCTGGACTCAGCAGCTCCGCAATCCAGTGCTTGCCCGCGCCTGCCCGCACAAACCCCTAAGCACGAGAGCAAACCTTCGCGCTCCGATCCACGCTTGAGTAAAATTCGATTCGGAGAGCACCCGATTGAGGACCATTCTCGGCCTTCGACTGGCACCACCACACTTTCTAGCATTCTGCTGTCTCTTCCATTCCCACTGCTTAAGTATCTGTTGGAGCATCCTATCCTTCCAGGGCGTCTTGGAGCCGAGACCGTGGCCAGCATCATGCGTCAGGTTGTTCACGAGCGTGAGATTCGTCGGCAAAGAACATTGAAGGGTCGCGCTGCCAATCAGAACACAGAAGATACTGAACCTCACCTTGTGCAGAATCTTTACTGGGAGGAGTGTGTTGAGTTCTCGAGCCAGCCACTGCACCAAGCTGGTTTCCGCCTCGCACGGAGACGTCGAGGTATTGCCACGCCTCTCACCAGTTCTGGCGTTGAGAGCGAGCAGACAAAGTGATTGCGGTCGATTCATTCTGGATTTCTTTCCCGCACGTCATGGATCTGATCGACTTTGTCGCAGACCAGTGAGTTTTTCTTTTCTGATGTTTTTGCATAGCAAGCGAGTGGCGTTGACTCGGCGGGATGACTGTCAATATGGGAAAGTTTTCGAGATACCTTTTTATGGCGCTTGGGCCGCTTGGGATGAGGTATGTGCATGAGGCATCACAAAATATGATGAAGGGGTTCTCGTGCTGCAAGGTAGAAGATCATGTGGCGTAAAGGTGTGAAGCAAATGGTTAGCAAATTGGATGGGACACCAGCTAAAATGGGATGCGATATGTGATTCTTGGCCTGGACATGAGGCCCCATGCACTCGAGTCTTACAGCGTAGATAGATCTCGCATTCGCGAGAGGAGGGCCACGACTGTACGTACTTTCAGCCGCCGACGTTGAATTGGTACGAGACTACCACCACGTCTGGCGGTGATCACAAAACACACAAATTACTTCGGATGTATCTCGGCTGTCGTCTTGATTGTAGTGCGGAGTGCATGAGGAGAGCAGCACGGAGAAGCAACGGTCCGCCTTGCATGCTCTGCGCTTTCTGTCGCTCTTCTACAGCAGGCGAATGTCCGCATGTCCAAGACATGTCAACGCCCTCGTGATGAGCGAGAAAGCACTGCATCCATGTTCGTGCTGAGCAATCAGCTTTGCCATCACCTTCTGCGCCCTATACATCCACAACAGCGGTCAATGAGCCTGCCCTGGGCATCTCACTTGTACGAGTTCGAAATAATGTGCCCTATAGTGGTTACACAAGATCGTGTTTTACGGCAATACGGCACCGCTTAGCGAGATCTTGCTTGCGCCATTCTTTCTTGCCCACTCGGACGCGGTAGGTCGAGGTGTCTTCATCTGCCGACGATGTACTCCATTACTCGTGGAGCGAGAAAGAGTGCCTTCTCCATTATCATATTGACAGTCTAGCTGCTTTTTATTGCTGGTATAGAAGGACAACTACGATTTGACTCTGACTTCAACAAGGGAGGGATTCTGACTGCCGAAACTCAATCTCGTGAACTTTGTCAGCAACCGAAAGTCTGCCTGGGGAGGGATGTCTTTTGTGGAGAGTGAACATGACCTTGAGAAGGAAATTGGGGAGAAGAGCAATATTAGCAACAATGATGACGAGCCACGGCCTCTTTCTAAGGCACAAGAGGAGATCATTGAAGCTGCGGAGCCGACGTTCATCGAACGTGACCACCAAGATGGAGATGAAGATAGAGAGAACAATGACCTCGAACGAATCGCTTCTTCAAAACCTTCGGTGAATAACATCAAGTCAGTACCTAATGGTGGTCTTTGGGCTTGGTTACAGGTTCTGGGGAGTTTCTTTTTGTTCTTTAACACTTGTGAGTAGACTGGGTCATACTTTTGCGAGAAGACCAGTGGCACTGATATTTCTAACAGGGGGCATCGTGAACACTTTCGGAACATATCAGACATTCTACGAAGTCGGTCTTCTGTCATCGAATACACCGTCCGATATCTCATGGATTGGGTCTTTGCAAGCGACCTCGCTGATGCTAATTGGAACATTCACAGGACCAATCTACGACGCTGGATATGTACGAAGTCTGGTGGCCGTCGGGACCTTCCTGGTTGTGTTTGGTCAGATGATGCTCTCGCTGTCTACAACATATTATCAAGTCCTGCTGTCCCAAGCGATCTGCATAGGCTTCGGAACAGGATGTCTCTTCATACCGTGCGTTGGAGTCCTATCGACATACTTCAGTACACGAATCGCCACGGCTGTCGGACTTGCGGCAGCTGGTAGTTCGATCGGAGGCGTGATATATCCGATCGTCTTCTATCGCTTGCAACCTGCGATTGGATTTCCGTGGGCTACTAGAGTCATTGGATTCATTATGCTAGGCACACTGGCTATCTCCAATGCAGTCCTGAAAGTCAGAGTCCTGCCTGCTGGAAGGCGGAAGTTTCTGGATCTGGCAGCGTGGAAGGAAGTGCCATACACTTTCTTCGTACTGGGCTCTTTCGTCGGATTTCTTGGCCTTTACACGCCATTCTTCTACATCCAAACTTACGCTATCCAGACAGGCATAACTTCTCCAGACCTGGGTTTCTACCTTCTAGCGATCCTAAATGCAGCAAGCACATTCGGACGAGTCATCCCGAACTTCATCGCAGACCGGCTAGGACCTTTCAACGTCATCATTCCCTGTACATTCGCGACAGGAATACTCTGTTTGTGCTTGATCGCGGCCAAGTCCATCGCTCCAGTCATTGTCATTGCGGCTTTATATGGCTTCTTTTCTGGGACTTTCGTCAGTCTGCCGGCAACGATCTATGTGCATATAACGAAGAATCGAGGCATGATTGGGACGAGGATGGGGATGGGCTTCGCTGTCACGTCTATCGGCATTCTGGTCGGCACGCCGATTTCTGGAGCTATTCTGTCGGCGAGCAGTTTTACGTATGTATGGGTATTCGGCGGCATCATGACTGTATTTGCTGCGGTACTCATATGCGTCTGTAGGGTGAGTAAGGGCGGATGGGATTTAAAGACAGTGGTGTAACAGTCCACTTAGCGTGTTGGTAAGCAGAAAAGTGGTGGTCAGCAAGAAGGGTCGAAGATCCGCTGGTCCTCATGACTCGCGATTCTTCAAAAATCGCACAAGGCTATCGCTACAACACCAACCGCTGCTCAATATCACGCCCAATTGACAGACAAACGAGCAGCTCGACAAGACAACCCACTTCCACACCGCTATGGCACCGGTCCATCTTTTCGACCTGCCTCCCGAGATCAAGCTGGACATTCTCCGATATCTCACGTTCAAAGAGATCCAACGAGCTCGGGCCATATCTCGACATATACGAGATCTGATCGACCATAATAGAAACCACACTCTTCTGCGGAAGTCGACTAAGTCTATGCAAGCCCTTGCATACGATCATGTCGACCCTGAAAAGGACGACGTGCTGGACTTCATGAGATTTTTCTTCCACCGGCGGCACCGTACCGAACCGGGCGAGAAAAGACCTCCGGCGGCCTCACTTACGATGCCATAGCGAGTCTAATGGGGGTACGGAGCAAGCGTATTTCTCCGGTCGAATGTACAGCTCGATGTTCGCAAACTTGTCTGCAAGCTCGTCCAGCTGCACAATTCGCGTGCTGCCAAGAAGCCTTCATCAAATACGCCCTTCAAGGCCACCACTTCGCAGCTGGTCTTCTCCAACCGTCAAATCGGTATGATAGGCTTACTGATACTACTGGCCTTCAACGAACCGATCTGCATTCTTCCATAGACGCAGAAAGCGGTTATTTCTATTGCCGAGCGAAGTCTATTACCCGCCATTCCTATGGCAAGCTTCTTTGGTTATGCTATGAAGAAAGCGAAGGCATTAAAGTTCATCAGTCGAAGGAGAAGAGCGACTGCGGATCGTTCTGAGGAAAGAAGGCGCAGAGAATTGTTGAAAGATGTTGTTTTGTGCTTGTGGGATGAAGGGCAACTGTGATGAGGATGTTGTCGAGCAAGCTTCTTGGCGTGTGCCTTTTGTGGGAATAGCAGAAAGACCATCAAGGGTTTGCACAGGGCACAGAACGATACTCATAGTTCCTTCGCCTTATCTGTACCTTCCACGGCCCTTTTTCAAGAATTGTCGTCAGCGTTGCTTCGCTTGGTTTTGCATACACATACACGATCCTAGATACCTTTCCCATCCCTGGGTTCGCATCAACCTGGTGCAGAGAGGCTGAGAGAAACGAATCACGAAATCTAATTTTCTCACTGTATCTTTCTACAACTCATCCTTTCCCTCAACCTTCTTCGCACTACCATTCTTCCTCTCACAAACAGCAGGCGTACCAACCTCCATGCGATAAATACACTTCTCCTCCTCCATAATCTTCCAAATCTCATCCTTCTCGGCACAAGCCAAGATCACGGTAGTAGCACGATTTGGTCCATTCCAACAATGTTGACCATTCTCATGTTTCATCGCGATGCGTTCACCAGAGCCCACGCCCTTACCATCAGTGGGAAGCTCTTCATCGACGATAATCTTCTCCATACGGACGTAATTGCCCATGCCGGTATGACCGCCGCCTTTCTTTGGCTTTTGTGTAGTCTTCTCCATGAAGCAATACTCGTAGATGTATTCTCCGGCTTCTTTTTCGATGCACTGGCCTTTGAGTGCGCGGAAGATGTCATCTGGGCCGAAGTCTTTCTCGAGATCTGATCTGGAGTCTGAGAGGCTCTTTTGGGAGTTTTCGAGGTCCTTCTTGGCGTTCTCGAGGCGGTTGCGGGCATCGGTGACTTTCTTGCTTTCGCTCGCTGAGCCTGCTGGGGAAGATGCAAGGATGCCGCCATCAATGAGGGTTTGACGAAGTTCGCGGAGCTTTTCGTCAACCCAGCTTCGGAGGGTTGGTGGGAGGTAGTTGGTGAAAGAGTACAAGACGTCTGTGTCGCTTGCTTCCTCCTCGTTGTACTCGTCCCAATTCAATCCGTTCTCGCTGTCCTCTTTAACAATCTCGTCCAAGTCACGCTCAACAGCAGAGTTTGGCTCTTGTGTGAGAGCGTTGCCTGCGATATAGTCCTCCCAACCACGAACCGCCCTCTTCACACCTTCGTCGTTGAAGTTAGGGTTGTACTCCTCCTTGAAGGTAGACAAGATCTGCTCCAGCTGCTGCAGACGAGCACGATTTTCAGTCAACTCTGTCCTCGTCTTCACGAGGTGATCTCTCAGCTCGTTCATTCTGTTTCGTGCCAGCTCCACCAGTTGACCGAGCTTTCCAGATCCAGCACCAGCCTTGACTGTCTTGCCAGCCTCTTTCTTCTGCACGTCGCGGAACTCAGCTTCCATGTTCTTGACTCTGAGCTCTGCACCTTCGATTTCCGTGCCGAGTGTCTGTATTCGATCCTGGATCAATTGTCTCGCTCTCTGCGCATCCTTCACCAACTCGGCTCTCTTTTTTAGTGCAGCACTTTCAGCTTTCCGTCTTGCCTCATCATGCTTTCTCCACTCCTTGCCGATTTCATCACATCGATCTTTGCACTTTACAACGCCCTCCCATTCCTCGCTACCGTCGCAACAGAGCTCGTAGTCGCAAATGCCATCATTGACATTGGCAAAGGGAACATATGAAGGGATATGGCCCTTATTCTTGCAGTAGAAGCCAGGCAGTGCGTTCGTTACATTCGGTCTATCGTTCGTGATTGGGGACAACGGCGAGAGATGTGCGCATGCCGCCGAGCCTGGCTCGTCGGAGCCATCAGGACAATCGCAGTAGTCGTCGTTTACTCGTGAGAAGGGGATCTTGGTCTGCGGATTTGATATACATGTGAAAGTGGTCGTGTCTTCGTAGAACTTTGCGACTATACACAGTCAGTTCCAAATCCCCTGAAGCAATGCTTTGAAGGGGAACGCTTACATTCCGGGCCTACACCTCGCGGTCGTGCCGCTGAAGCCAATGATACATATTCGAGGGCTACCAGAGCCGCTACGACGGACTTCATGATTTTCTGCTCAGCATTGATTGAAGGGACAGGGAGTCAAGAGCTGCATGTGTTTGTTGATATTGCCAGCTTTCACATGCGGAGAGCTCCAGCTTCGTCGCCAAGACACTATATATCGTCAGGGTCACTTCAGCTTCTTCGACCTCTTCGCTACTTCCATCATCTCACATCGATGGCAAATTTCCTGGGCGCCGTAGCACCGCAGATCGATGAGATCTCTCGAGTTCAGTGGATCATTCAAGTCACAAGATTGTACACCTGGCTTTAGGCAAGTATGACCAGCATTTCAATCAGAAAGATCAACCATTGCAGCCCGACCTTCCTTAATAATGCGATTATGCAGTCCTTATACCCTCTTTGTAACGATTGCATTCCACTGATCCGATCTGCTGCTCTATGCAAGGTCTGTATTATCACTTCTCTCGACATTTCTACTGCACACTCTCCCTCTTCTCGACCCTCCCATGCGAAATCCGATTCCACCAGGAATTGGTGCTTAGCGGCCACCCAGGACCATATGGTGTCAATATATCGGCAAGTACGACGGACTTGTTCATGAGCCCCAGCCCTGCGACAAAGCTTTCTGGATCGCACTTGGGGACTTCTGGAATAACAACGAGACTTTTCGGCATTGGTTCAAGATTCCATTCTTCACGCTTCTCATTGCTACGACTCTACTCGCTCTCGCGGTGGCTGCTCCTCCCTTGTGGCGAAGGTGGAAGAGAACAAAGGCTAGGAGCAACCGCGGACGCCACGACGAGCAAGGAGTATACCTGACGGATGTCAATGCTTCATGGCGAACTCACTCAACGGATTATCTCCCTCGCCGCACGCACAGGCTACTGATGGGGCACCGAAAGCTGTCAGTGACGAGCAACATGCATTCAGCGCGCCCGGCTTACCGCCATTCAACACCTGGGGTACAGAAGTGTCCATGTCGGACGATGTCGAAGACCTAAGGGACAGCATACACTACTTACCTGAGGCGCCTGAGCGAGGATCTGGGGACAACGATCCTCTACGTTTCTATGCTCGCCGCAATTATTAGGAGTATGGTCCTCATCACCTATCCGCCACTCGACACACATCCACGGTCACTGAAGCCTCATTCTCGCGAAGAGCATCCGCCGAGAAAGCATCTTCCGAGCCACGCTCTGCGTCGGTCCCGCCTGTCGCACTGAAGAGCGCTCTTTGCAATACCCAAACGCGCAGTTCACCTGGCGACGATGATGGAACACCGAAGCAGAAGAAGTCGGCACATTTCCCCGCAGACCTTGCAGAGGTTGATGCTGCACTGCGACGTACTGTAACTGATACTCTGATCGACTTCGGTCCTTCAACAGATTGGGATGCTGAACGAGTGGAGATGCCGACCATTACGCCAGAGCAGCCATTACTTCGCACCTGGAGTGGCGTGTCTGACAATCCGTGGCTTCACGAGTCTTTCCAATACGACAACGGCCATGATGAGCATGCTCACCAACGAGAAGCAATCGACAAATTCTACGGCTCGATGGATCGGCGGCCATCCCTAACCGATGACAGTGAGGACGACGAAGATGAGGCATTGCTGCAGTCTGCGGCAAGTGGAGCCAACATGGTGGAAGAACAAGACGATGCGTCGAATCGTGAAGACTGGGATGAGGACTTCAAGGGTTCTGCGATGACAATATCCGACGATGAGGAGGCACATGATGGCTCAGACAAGGATGAAGAGGGAAATGATGTCTGTCTCGAAGATCCTAGCCCTGAGCGGCGTGCGGAGTCTATTGCTGAGCGATACATCACCTCCGACGTTGCTGAAGACGAAGCAGAAAGTCCCAGTTCCAAGAGCGACATGGAGGGCGAGGACGTCGTATGTGCGACCCGGTCAACAAGATCATCTGGTGAGACCTGTGAGATGCCACCGATCTGCGAGGCGCCAGATGACGCTCCAACATGTGATGAGACTGAGTACATTCCATGCGGCTCGCAGCCGATGGTCGAGCCAGGACCAGTTCGCCGTGCTTCTTATACAGGGGCCGAGAAGCCAAAGCGTGGAAGACGTATGACGAAGAAAGATGATCATCGACGCTACTCATCTCTGACCGAATTATGTCGAATGAAGTCGCGGATTCGATCGCCATCTTACGTTGCGCCAAAGGCGAGTCCAGCTCGTCCAGCAGTCACGGCAATCAGTGTGCACCCGACCGACTCTCCTCGATTGACGACTGTTCATGAGCATCCCTCAAAGCCACAGCGCACAGCGCAGACTGTGCAGTCCGATCTTGGATTGTATCAGATGCTATGGGAAGAGCCGCCGCTCTCTCGGAACAGCAGTGTAGCCACCACGTATACAGATCCTGACAGTGGAATCGAATTCATCCTGTATGACGAAAACGACCCAGGCGCAACGACTCCGATGATTGATCACGTCAAGACGAAGCTTACAGCATGGAACTGGTCCCGCGAGGTCATGGAGGATTCTTCGGAGGACAGGTTAGGATAGCGACCACTGCCTCTTCTCGACGTCAATCGCCGCAGAGGAACGTCCTCCGATCAGACGCTTTCCGGAGACAAGCCACCTAATCCACCAAACACTGCTCGTCACAGCGCTCCATCGTCCGCAAAGCCTTCACAGCCTCAGTCACCAATTGTAGAAGCTGCGGATGAGGATGAGTCTGACGACTCTCCTGCACCGATCGAGCTCAATGTAAGAGGGCTGCTGAATACTGGTCGATCACAACCTCAGACTGCGTATTCCAGTGTTGCAGCGGGTGATTATCTTTCTGTCACACCTCGCCGAAACAGCCTTCCCGCATCACCTAGCATTCCGCGCAAGTTGTCGAATCTGGGTCAACAAGAGCTTCACTTTGAGTCCCACCGCGACAGTGTCGAGATTGTTCGCGGTCACATGAAGCGACAAGAGGCAGAGTCAGATTACCTCAGACCTAACAGCCTCTTAGTCACCAGCAAGGATTCTTTCTTGCTCAGTAAGAGCAAGCTGGAACAGAAGCTACCATCGGCATCGCGATCACCTGTCAGACACTCAAGAGGATCCAGCCCAGCCAACGCACCTATCCGCTGGAATCGCTCAGGAGGCTTGAGTCCGATTCTAGACGCGAGCCCTCCTAATCAACACACTAGCGGCTGGCACATCATGCAAGCAGGAAGGCGAAGGGACAAGAGCAGGAACTCGCCAAGGCCATCGCCGAAGGGTGATATGCCAGACCAGAAAGACGGTGGATGCGACCATGCTGAGCATATCGAGGATATCAGTGCTGTAAAACCTAGCCCGGATATTACGTGTCCCAGACCCGAAGACCTGCCATATCCTGAACAACCCCAAGGCTGTCCAGTTTGCGCAGAAGACCAACCACAAAGCTTCGCGAAACGTATCTCGCGTTGGAGGAAGCGGAGGAGTCGGACCTGAGATGTGTCATGTAATTCTTCTGCTTTAGCTCTTTTAGCCAGACCTGTGGAAATGCTCTATCTCTTCGACCTGAGCTTCGGAATTTTACTGCTGTTATACAAAGACAGCGTGTTCGCCATCCCCAGTTCCGTGACGCCTGCCTCCCTGGCCTATGCTCAATCCACAGTAACCCCCTTCGCCCTCAACTCTTTCCTCGCCTGATCAATTTGTCCCATCAATTCCTCATGCGCTTCCGGTACATCGTTGAATGTGAGGACTCCGTAGCCTAGTTTTGCGAGGAGGTACGCGCCGAAGGTTATGAGGGTCCAGAACGGTAGCTGTAGAAAGGCGCGTTAGCGGACGTGAAGCGGTAGCAAAGATAGAAAGTCATGAAGGTTCGCGGTGTGGAAGAGTTTACCACTGGAATTATCTCATCTTGAATCTTTGAGGGAAAGGGTAGGAGGCCTAGGACGCAGATTGTGTAGATCTAGAAATGAGAGTGTTAGTGCAGGAGGATGGTCTGGGAGATGAGAGGTTTACTGAGGCTACTAGAAGGCCTAGAGAGAGCTGTTGTTGAGCGCGTGTCATTTTGTTTGAAGGAGTGACTGGAGCTGGCAGTGATGGTATGCTTGGTGGTGTGGTCGCAGGGAGGTTACATGTGGTTGTTTTGGTGGCAGGATTCTATTGGTGCGGGAGAGATCGGCGCTAGTGGATGACGGTTTCACACAAGATATAAGGGCAGGAGGCACAGGGGCCTAGAGAACTTGGAACAGCACTTCACACTTCACATCGACATTTGTGATGATAGTCTATGCTGTGCATTATCGCATACTAATCGCTCACTCGACTATCGCAGTGAGGCGACCACGACAGCTAGGCACGGCATCTTTGAGTTTCGCACACGTCTTTCAATGGACAACTGAATGGACATGACACGAATTCATACCAAAGATACCTACAGCATATCGCCAAGCCATGCTTCATTAGTCTTACGCGGCCCAAGCAGTCTTTCGAGAGAATGGTCAAGCTTGGTGGTTGAGCGATGCCGACAAGAATCTCAGAATCCTGGCAATTCTGGCTGTCAAGATTGAAGACCTATAGCACTGAGCCAAGCATATTGATGTGGGAGGACCGTCCGCTAGTATTGTCTCCTATACCGGCCGAGCAAGCTTGAAATCAATGAAGCTAATCTAGTATCCACTACACACAAGGTCAAAATCCTCAATCCAAGTCAAGCATGATTCTGCTCAATATTGTCTGCTGTGGATCAGTCCCGAAAGGATACAACCTCATCTGGTCTCGACTACTACATCGAGCTACAATTCCATAGGCATGCGCGCGATCTCTGGCTCTATCTCTGTCGACTCTTGCGAAGACATTTCGTTGACGGCCTCGCTCCATGGATCATGAGAAATCCAGAATGTCACGAGGCCATGCCTGTGGAACTGAATGGATCTTGAGGTGTTGCAGGACCAGGCGAAGCTTCAGCAAGCTCTCCACAAGTTGCTATACGGCAATCTGCCTATTTCATGGACCATCATATTTTGGAGCACCAAAGCGCAACCGTGGAAGCGCTCTAACATCATCGCGGCAATAGACACAATTCCAAAGGTCTACAATAAAGTGATTGGCGGATGGCGGCGATAGCCAGTGATGGCTTCTTGTGAAGTGCAGCTTCCACATTGCGCTCAACCTGGGCCTATAACCAATATCAACCACCTAACCACAAGACTTTATTGGCGGGTCTGTTACAGACCCAGAACCAATTCCTCACATCCAGAACATTGCAGATTGGAGTACCTTTGAACCGTGAGTTCATCGACATAAATAACGGTTGTATCCCCGATTTCTTCTCCTTCCCTTACACCTCTACTTGCAGTTCAAAGACATACAAAAACATGCGCGGATCCTGCGTGGTTGGCGCTCTCGCCAGCTGGGCTGTGTACTATGCCACTGCATCTCCCCTCAGCACCAGTGCGAGCTCTGCCCACAGCGTATGGACTAATACTACCGCTACTCACTGCAGCTCCTCGGCATGCCAGTCATCCCCAACGGCTACTAGCTGGCCTTTGTTCTGGCCAGGTCACGGCCCTCAGATCCAACCACCAGGTTCACCCTTCCCAAAACCACGACCATCCACGACCTCAGGCTACTCCGCGACCTACGGTCCTACTCGTCCCACAAAAACTTGGCCGACGCAGTATCCATCCAGCACTGATGCTCTAGCACATTTGACCCCCGAGCAGAAATGCAATTACCTGCAACAGATGTACTTCAATGGGGATGACGTCTGGGCTCAAAGTGCGCGGGAGGACCTTGACCCTGTTGTAAAGAAGTTCTCTGATGCCGTCTCAGCTGAGAAAATCACACCGTTTGATGTCAGACATATCAAAGAGGAACTAAGGAAAGCATCGGAAGAGCTTGCAAAAATCGAACAAGCGAGCAAACAACTACTCGGGATGTTGAAACTCTGCCAGCATCATCCGGGGTCAGAAGAGTTCAGACTCACAGACGACGCGGTCGATGCTCTGAGATATAAGGCTGAAGACCTTGAGTATCGACTGGATGAACTTGAATTTGACCGCATCGAATGGCTCGAGACCCTAATCGACGATGCTATCCGCCATAAGGAGCTCCCTTATGGTGCTTATGGGCCAGAGTATCCGCCATCAGAATATCCGCCACCATATCTACCTTGGCCATTGCCCCTTCTGTCATTGCTCAACCATTCCAGCACCGCCAACATGACCAACAACCCTATCGTACAGAGAGATATCGAGGACACGGAGGATATTTCTACAGAAAAGCCCAAGTGCCCCATCGAATGGCGTCCGAACTGTACAGCCAAGTACGAACGGCAAATCACCTCTTTGGCGACGGAGATCGGGCAAGAGAAGGACCTAGTGAAACGTATGAAACTCGAGAGGCAGCTGCAAGGCGTTGAGCTGATGCAAAGGTTTTACTGCCTAAAGCCGTGCCACCAGCATCCAAAGCACCCAAAGCATCCAAAGCACCCAAAGCATCCAAAGCACCCAAAGCATCCTAAGCATCCAAAGCACCCAAAGCACCCAAAGCTTCCGAAGCAGGTCTGGACTATCGTCAACGGCATCATCAGGGGTGTTGTTAACCTGCTACACCTCAATGGCGGACATTCTCATCCCAAGCATGGCTATCACCCATCGCCATCATCGCACCATCCGACAAAGCCTACAAGCATCCCCGATTACTGCCAGAATCTAGGCTTATCCGCAAACGACACATTGTTGTGCAATCTCATGCATTTACCAGGACTGCTGCACCCAAAGTCCACTGCGGCCGCCAACCATACCACCACTCCACACCATACCTCTTTGCACACCACCATGTCGACCGTCAACACGACTCCTGCACCAGCTTGCACGTCCTCAGCATATGGGACTGGAAGGTCGTCTAAAACGCATTCGATCCTGAGCTCTTCTACCGCCAGGTCTGGTTCAGCGATGCCTCACGCGCCATCTAGCACCAAGGTTCCTACTTCGTCGAAACCAGTCACTTCTGGTTCAGTGATGCCTCATACGAGCGCCAAGTCGAGTCACAGCTCCAAGCCGACCAGCAGCTCCAAGCCACGCACCAGCTCCAAGTCAAGCAGTCACTCTAAGCCAACCAGCAGCCAGAGTCATGGCCTAATCTACCCAGTTCCAAAGCCTCACAGCACCACCCTCATCCAGCATACTTATGCTGCTCAGCCATAGTAGCTTGGACCAATCACTCAAAAGATCTTTTGGTGGCGGAAAAGAAGAACGAAGAGAAAATCAAGAAAGATGATGAAAGTTTGACCCCCTTCGAGATTATTTGCAATTCGTGATCGAAGCTTTCTAGCGAGTAGGTAGATAGCTCTAGCTCTCGAATGTCGATTTTGGTTAATACCTAATAGACCCCAAGCAGCTATCGTGGCCTAAGATCCCGGTGGACCGGGGCAGCTCACGACGTGTATCCCCAGGAATGATCGATTCGTTAGGCTGGCTCATATCTTGAATGATTGCAGTCCTGGGCCATTGTCGGATTTCTTTCCTATCGGCGAGTACCACAAATATGCCTCTTTGTGCTTCGATCGCTTCAGGCCATGCTCACTTTGCTAAACGCCATAACACCTCGCTCGTAAACTTCGTAATGTTCAAATCCTTTTGCTTCATGTGAGGTATGCTTCATCTCTGGCCGCTCTTGATGATGTCGCGCTCTGCTGGGTTGTATCTATTGTTGCATCAGTTCCCCATTCCTGTCTGCACAAGCGGCAATGCACATACCTGAGCAGCTTCTCGATCAGGTCAACGTGTGTAAGCATCATTCTTCTGCAGCAGTAGCGGTTCAAGCCGAGCTGATCCATCGCGTCACTGTCGAAAGAGTGTCAGCCATCCTGTTCTCCTCATCTCGTTCCCTCTAGTCTTAGGTCGTGCTTTGCTCTGCTCTCTTCTCCCTTGTCTGTATGCTCTTCTTGCCACCACATTTTCTCTCCATGTTTTGACATACCCGTCTGATATTGTGTCACCATTTTCTTGGACCGTTCCAATCAGTTCGACGTAGCGCTCGTAAAGGTCTGCGATCACCTGCGAACAATCCTTTGTCAGTATGCGGTATGCGGTCGCGTTGGCGGAGGACTTCGCACCTTGCCGCAGGAGAAGCAGCGGATCGGAATGATCATATTGACGGTCGCGATCTGGATATTCGAGTATCGTAAGCGATGCTGTAGCAATCCAAATATCGTTGTCGTTGTCGCAAAGTCGAAGTCGGTCTTGTTCTACAAAGAATCTCGCGTCTGGCACTTGCCCTGCAGAAGCCGAAAGCTTATTCGTGCACGGGCCCTGGCCCTCACGAAACTTTTAGAGCTTTTTGGCAAGCACGATCGACGGCGACATTCACATGCACTTTTTGTATTTCGGCGCATGTGACAGTGAGGGAAGATGGCGAAAGATACGGAAAGAAAGAGGAAGCTAGAGGAACAGGCGGAACACACACCGAAGCGATTGAAGCAATCGCAGGCGGACTCGGCGAAAAAGACGAATAGCAGAGGCAATGCCAGTCCACAGGTCCAGATACCGAGACGTGATGGTCTGAAGAAAGGCACAAAGGACTCTACACCAGCGAAGAAAGAAACTTCATTTCAGGAGCACGATTCTGCTGTCCAAAATACTGTGAAGCAGGCGACTCCAAAGTTGAGAAAGAGCGATGGAGGTGGGACAGAGCCAGAGAGCATTGCATCTTCCAACGCGCCTCCTCCGAACGCTCAAAATGTTATGTCTAAAGCTGCCTTGAAGAAACACAGAAAAGAGACCAGAAAGGAATCCCTGCAGACGAATGAGGATATTTCGCTCATTTCCACCGCAGACGATGATACCTCTATGACCGATACTGTCACGCCGAAAGCCGATGCCAAGTCGTCGAGAAAGTCAGAGCAGGGAGGTGAAGCAGATGTAGGCGCATTGACAAGAGTAAGATCGAAGGAGGACAAGAAACAGCGATCGCGCGAAAAGAAGGCTAGACGAAAGGCAGAGCGAGAGGTCAAGGCGGGTGTCAAGGAAGATGAGCAGCTGTCTGCACCCAACGAGCATGGCTGGTGGCTTTCTCCGCCCTCTGCCGGACGATATATCAACCACGATCCCGTTTTTGTGACGGACGAGAATGGTGATGAGTGTCTGATTGCGGCAACGATACGAGAAGTGCAGCTTCTGCATCTCGACAACTCGCTGATATCACGCACGCATATCGTGCCTGACGGCAGAGCAGTGCAATGCTTCTCGCTGAGCGCCAAGTATCCCGATCATGTGGATATTACATACGACAATGGAGCAAAGATTCAATGGAACTGGACTACTGGCGCAACCTCCGATTCTACATATCCCGGACAAGAGGCTGTCATAGCAAGTACTACAGCACAGGTCTCAGATGGCGTGCCTGAGTCCTTCTATATCAGCCATGCCCACGGCAGCTACAACATTAACGGTGGACGAAAGCTGCTCTACTCCACATATCGCCCTATTCGCAGCATACAAGTGACGCAGAACGCATCCTTTATCATCTGCTTTGGCACAACCGCCCTCATCCTTGGTAGGAGGAAGGAGCAGACAGATACCTACGTCTGGCTGGAAATGCCGATGACCGTGCCGCCACAATGCGTGGATGCTAAAGCAATTCTCACGATGTCGAAGAAGAACAAAGCGCTTCCAGCTGAACTAGTGCTCGCAGTCGGAAATGCAGATGGCAAGATTCATGTCTACTCAGATCTTGCCTCTCTCTTTGGCAGTCCCCACAACGTCAGTTTGCCTGCGCCTCGAATCCTGCATTGGCATCGAGAGGCAGTATCCACAGTCAAGTTTTCGCGAGATGGCAATTACCTCATATCTGGTGGCAAGGAGTCCGTCATGGTGATTTGGCAACTCGAAACAGGCCACAAGCAATTCTTGCCCCATCTTACTGCCGAGATCGAGCGTATCGTTGTGTCGCCGGATGGTACCCGCTATGCTGTGCAGATGGGCGACAATTCAATCATGGTCTTGAGCACGACCGAGCTGAAGCCGGTGGCCAACTTTGCGGGCCTGCAACTTCCAGTCCAGTCCGAGACTAGCTTGATCGATGGCATTCAGATGCCTGTCACAACCGCTGTTCTCCATCCCAGTGACGCGACCCAGCTGCTGATGACAGTCCCATCAACTCAGCCGAAGACCGCAAGAGACATCAGTACTCGACCATTTCTGCAAACCTTTGATGTACGCAACTCTCGCCACGTCAGCCGACAAGCTCTATCGCGAAACAATGTGACCGATTTCAACCTTGGACCCGAAGATACGCCAATCCTGCCGCCTGATGTATCGCAAGTAGCTGTGAGCGCCGATGGCAAGTGGCTTGCGACCGTCGACGAGTGGATCGTACCTGGAAGCGACCTAGAACATGCCGTAGCGAAGATTACGGCTCTTGGACCTCATGATATATTGGCATTGAAGGAGCAACAAGCGAGAAGGCGCGAGGTGTACCTCAAATTCTGGAAGTGGGACGCTAATCAAGGGATCTGGACATTAAGTACGAGAGTCGATGGGCCCCATCACCGCGCTGCGAACGCTGATCTCGGCGCTGGTGCTGGGAGTGTTCTGCGATTGAAGTCCGATCCAATTTCGAACACCTTTGCCACAGTTGGTCAAGATGGCGCTGTCAAGTTGTGGAAGCCACGAACCAGAATGAGGCATGGCGTGCCCGTTAAGGAAGAAGATGGGTCCGACTTCGTCGAGTGGGCTTGCAAGAAGACTGTCGCACTACCAGTCACTGCAGACGTCGATGATGACCCAGCTGATTCTGGAATTGACACTGATGGACCTGAAGACGCGCCAAAGACCCCGGCGGCTGCTGTCATGGGTCTTCCCTCTCGAACACTCTCAGTCACGGATGCCGCCTTAGCCTTCTCACCTGACGGGTCCATGATTGCCTGCAGCACGACCACTACCGATGAACCCATGCATCCTCTCGTCCACTTTCTTGACGCCACGACCGGCGCCATCACTGCTACAAAGACCGGCATCGTGCCTTCCGACCAAGAAGTGAAGGATCTGGGCTTCCTCGACCGCTACCTCATCGTCCTTACCTACAGTTTCATCCGTGTCTGGAACTTAGTCGATGACAGCCAACACTACACAATCGCCCTCCAAGGCGATGCCGAAGACCAACAAGACGCCAACCTATCCATCAACCAGACCGACGGCACTTTCGCAGTCGTCTCCTCCATTGTGAATGAAGAAGATACCTCCGAAATGCTCTCACACATCGCCGTCTATCGCCCCAAGCACAACGAGGCACTCTTCGAAGCAGATCTTGAATGCGTGCCTAGTGCTCTCCTAGCCGGGAACGATGTTCGAGGTTACACGATCCTTTTTGAAGACGGCACGATTCGGTCACTTAGTAGTGCTGTGCCTACTACTCGTCGTTTATCCTTCGCACTTGATGCAGTAGAGGAGCCAGTGGAAAGAGAGGAGGTAGACACAGCCGCAACCTCAGCACTAGCTCTTCTCCAAGACGATGCAGAAATTCAATCCGCTACAGCACAACTCACTCTTGAAGAACCCGAAGACGATAGACCTGTCGTTCGACCAGAGCAATTATCTAGCATTTTCGATGTTGTGGGCATTCCGCCTGTGAGGGATATGTTTCATGCTGTTGTTGGACTTTATGCTAGGAAGCCGAGAAGGGCCGTGGAAGCTATGGAGATGGAATTGGCGTAAAGTAAGAGGACCAGATTAACACCTTCTCATCATCATCATCGTCCCCTTCCAGCTCGAGTTTCGGCATAATGTCCGGCATAGTGGCATTTGCGATGACTGTGCTCAGACTTTCAAAGGTCCAAACGAAGAACTTTCTCTGTAGGACTTCCTGAAGTACTGAAAGTGTTATCGGGGCCGGACGAAGAGAACTTTTATTTTAGCTTTCAATTTCTCCCAAAGCGCCTAAAGCGATATCATCGAGGCAAAGCCGCATTATCACCACAAATGGTCTGCTCCATCTGATCGGAAGAGCTCCGCAAGACAGCCCCAATCAATGGCACTGTTATATTCACAGTGCAGCAAAGCCAACCGAAGCATGCTGCAGAAGCATACACAATATCTGATTTCCGGAGCCCGAGAGCCAGTCAGGAGCGGCTGTAGGCGTGCAGGCGTGCAGCGTGCATAAAAGTTTGCAGCCACATAGCCTTCATTGCATTCGACCGCCGCTTGTTGTGCGACGTAGGACAGTGCATGCAATCTTTTACATCCACACATGCTTCAACAGCCGGCGAAGGGCAACACGCTGCTTCGAAACACATTATTATGCATTTCATGTGCCGTCCCGATACTGTGATGCATCCACGATGGCGTTGGCTATGCCCGAAAGGCTTTACTTAGAGAAGGATTGCGCCCCAATCTGCGCTGGACGAACCTGAGCCTACCATCATGCTGCGCCTCGCCAGCCTTTCCAGCAGGCTTGGCATTGGGTTTGCGCATTGTAAAATCCCCCATCTTTTGCAACTGCTGCACGTTCATCGAATTTCAGACATGGACGCAGCACCACAGCAAGACGCTCAGGCCAAGAAGGGCGATGGAGAACACGAATCGCACGCAAGGACGAACCTTCTGCCCAAGACCGACGGCCGGGGAATTCGCAAGAGAGGGCATGCCACACGACGAGCTCGAGTTTCTCACGCCTGGCGCAATCTATTGCTGGACACTTGGTTCGGCGAAATTTTGGCGATGTCGTTCAGCATTGCCTGCCTGATCTCGATTATGGGGGTTCTGGTTGCGTACAATCAACAATCACCGCCAGCTATGCACTTTGGTCTTACGCTCAACGCGATCGTCTCCATCCTTTCGACAGCGAGTAAATCGGCATTGTTGTTCGTTGTTGGCTCATGCCTAGGACAGTTAAGGTGGTGCTTGTATTCTTGCGATTATCGACAACTTCATGTCTGGATGCTGACGCATACAAGTGTCGGTTCGAAGACAACAGTAAGCATATCTTGGGCGTCAAAGATCCAGCCCTGGTGTTCGCTCACGCAATACTGGACAACTACGACGGCGAGCTGCGGCCTGGACATATAAAGCGAGTAGACGAGTGCGTCCTGACTCTATGTGAACGCGAGTACCTGATGCGAACGACCAATGGTATCACCGAGAAAGAGATTGTCAACACCAACTACGGGACTGTGGTTGATCGCCGTAACTTCTCTATACCGGGCAGAAATACGTCTTATGATTACGACAAGCAGGACTTGCTCTGTTGGCAGTCTCACAATGGAACTGCCATGCTTGAGGATAATCGCTGGAAGAGTGAAAAGTTGATGCCCTACCTTGGCAACGACACTTACTGCTGGATGCCAGCAGGGAGCCCGACCGATCGTCATCTAATCTCCACATGTTTTGTACAGAACAACAAATATAGTCTCTTCAACAATTTGAGATCGATACTCTCGAATGGTAAGAGTTATGAGTTCCTGTGGAAGTCGAGCCAGTGGAAGAAGAACGAAAAAGGATGCTTTTATGATGGGGACGGGAAACGCCTAGGGTCGCCGTTGAAAGCATTTGGATTGGAATACTTCGTTGACAACATCGCTGCCTCTTTGACGCAATTTGCACTGGACATTACGAATAACACGGTCACCGGCACAACATTTGTCCAAGAAGTATTTATTGAGGTAGCCTGGCCATGGATCACATTACCTCTGATACTTGTCACTGGCTCTCTGGCCGTGCTTCTCATGACAATCTATACAACAAAGCGATCTAGAGCACCCCTTTGGAAGTCGTCAGTATTGCCACTTCTTTTCCACGGGCTCGAACACGACTGTAGAAGCTTACAGGAAGGTCGAAGCCTGAGGCACATCCAGGAGATGGGAAAGATATCGATGGGCATCATTGTCAAGCTTGAGAAAGACGGTAGTGGGGACGCTTTGCAACTGAGAAGACGTCCGGTGCCCACAAAGACAATCCCGCAAGACAGCACAAGTGCGAGTATCGGGAGCTCAAGGGAAAGTGAACATTGACGGCCGTGAGAGACGACGAGGCTTGCAAGTATTGTCTAAAGATCGCTACCTAGCGCGTTTGGTGGGCCTGATACGATGGCGATAGATAGTGAGGTCAAGACTCGAGGAGACTGACTGAACTCACTACACATTAGGCACATCTTTGACGCAGGTGTTGAACTTAATGCTAGGAAGCATAGAAGGGAGTTGACTTAGGTGCATGCATGAAACGCATGTGTATATATCAAGGCATCATGAGATCGACTTCAGCTTATTGTAACATAGCAGAACGAACGATACTCTCTTCCAATTTGATTCATGTCCTTGGTCTTCAAAGCCAAGTGCCGTTCGGCACGGAGAAAGGAAATCGAAGATCTCGCGTCTTGCTTGCATCATGACTCAAGCATACTTAGCCATTCGCTACATGAAGCTGCAAGCTGTATCGTGGCTTGATCTCGCTGTCTTGCACGCATACTTGTTCACAAAACATGCGGGAGGATTGCACAGGGACTTTAAGCATCTATATGCTTTTTTCAAGCTTCTCCGCTCTCTCAATGGCCTTCTGCAAGTCTTGCTTGGTCGCTACCTTCAAGAGTCACATTTATAGCGTTCTTAAGCAATGGTATTCTCGAATCATGCTCATGCACTAATTGTACAAAAGGTGGTTCAAAACCACAATAGCAGGGTATACAGCAGCAGCAACTCATATCAGACCATAGCAATGAAGAATTTCACATTACAAGGAGTCGTGCCGTATCTATCCTCTTTTCCGTCCCGTATGGTTGATCAATCATTAGAATTTCTGTCCCTCCTTCATTCCCAGATCCAAAGCTTCCTGTGCTGTTACAAATGTTTCTAATGGAGGTCGTGTACTAGTCGCGGTCGTGTTCTCCGCCGCCACTGTGCCATTACCGAAGTCTCCCTTGACAGGTGATCGTTCGAAGCTCAAATTGCCAATAGCTGGCGCCGGTCCTGATGTCGGTGGATCGATTTGCAGCTTTTCCTTCGGCGTTGAAGAGGCAGCGGCAGCGGCCGCAGCAGGCGAGAACTTGCTGAACGGAAGAACTCCAGATTCAGGTCGAATCCCAGACTTGTTGCCAGCAGCGCTTGCGGCAGCTACAACCTGGTTTTCGTAGGCTCCGTCCGAAGTCCTACTTGTCTCTGCATTCGCTGATCTCAGCTTTGCACCAGCTAATGCTGCTGCTGCGCCGGCAGGAAGCGAAGGTGTGCTGTTGTAGCTGCCGAGATTCTCGTTGCTTCTCGAGAACTTGCTTGTTGGTACCGCCACTGGCTTTCTCTTCTTTGACGTGATGTCGTCCGGACCACTAATGCTTCCGTCGCTCCCCTTCAGATTGTCCCGAGATCTTCCTTGAGCCAGACTCTTCGCTGGGAGTGTAGAGTTGGCTTCCTTCTCGAACTTCGGAGAATCTTTTGGTGGCGGCGTTGGGGGAGGACCGCTTGAGCTCGGCCTGAGCGGCGCGGGGCGTGAAGGTATAATCGTGGTTGGCGGAGTGGCGGTGCTGGTCTGTGGAGCATCACGGTTAGCATTGTTATGTGAGAAGTTCACCACTTCTTTCTCATCATCAATGGGCGACGCTGTCGAATTTGTCGAGACAGATCTGGCCGCGGCATGCTGAGCGGCAACGACAGCCGCGGCAGTTGCAGCAGATGATGTTACTGCTGTGCCTGGTAGAGCTTGGGCATCAAATGAAGGTGAAGTCTCGCTCTTACTTGTGCCATTAGCAGCGACAGAAGCCGCCGCTGCTGCTTCAGACCCTGGAGGTTTGCTGCCAACTGGTGCAACTCTGGGATCGTACACAACATGTCTCATCTTGAACGGTGCCGGCTTCGGAGCTTCAACTGGTTGAATAGCCTCTTCCACTGTCTGTCCTGTAACATCTGCCGACGCTCGATTGTCGTACACAGGATTCCGTATCTTGAATGGAGTCGGTCGTGTAGCACTGCTCGTCTCTGGAAATGCTTGTGTAGGCATTCCGTCGGCACCAAGTTGACCTAGCCTTGAGTCTCGACATTCGACTTTGCCTTGCCGGTGTTTCGTGGTCGTCGTTGCGATCGGATCTTGTTGCTCGGATGGGCTCAATGGGCTGACTGGACTCACTGGATCGTCCTCAGGGCTTTTCAAGTGCGAGACACGAGCATTCTCTGGAAGCATTGACACTGGACGTGACGAGGTGGAAGAAGAATTTCCGCCCTGCACATTACCAGTTTCATGGAAAGTAGCTGGTGACACTTCCAGGGTCGGGATCATATCGGTTTCAGACCCTTGTCGATGCTCCTCCGGGGATGCTGTGGAGCCCGGATCCTGCTTTGCGCCATGCGTGACGCCAGCACCAGATGTTCCTGGCAGATCCCTTGGAAGCTCTACGGGAGATACGCCGAAGATGCGCGCGGCTTTCAGCCTGGACGATTCTGTACTTCTTGTGGACGCCCCATCGCTTCCGTCGGCCGATTCTAGAGTCTTTGTAGAAGCATTTGGACTTGGCGATCTCATGTGAGCGGCTGCTTTGCCATGAGTCTTGAGCTTGAACGGATATGCCACCACGCCATTGTGAGGTCGGCTGTTCTCAGCGTTCAAGAATGTGTTATTGCTGCCAGGCACCTTTACAGCTTCCTTGCCTGTTGAGGTCTCCGACATGGTTGGCGCTGTAGATCCATGGTCCGCGTCAGGCGCTATCACAGTCGGCGAAGGTGGGATTTCCGACGCTGGCGGCACAGCTCCTGCAACGCTCACTGGTCGTGCTCCAGAATTCAACTTCCCCGACGCAGTACTAGAACGCCGACTCAAGTCGAAGAACCCTCTACGACCACCAACCACTGGTGAATCGCCTCCTTGTGGTGATATGGGCGAGACTGCCGAATATCTATCGACAGATGAAGCCTGTCCAGCATCCTGTACCTGGCGATAAGAACTTCTTGGCCTTGGTGGCTCGTCACGATCCTTTCTGCTCCAAGGCGTTGACAGTACGCTCGCACTTGATCTCCTTCGTCCATTCTTCGTCTCGGCATCCATCTCGTGTCCAGGCACTGCAAGAGTGGCAGGTGATGCTGCTCTGTTGCTGCCAGCAAGCGACTGGTTCCGTGGTGTGCGCATGCTGCTATCAGCTCGTGCGAGTCCAGCTGCTGCAAGAACATCATTCGCTTCATCTTCTCCATTTTCTGCCTTTTCTCTTTCTTCGACCACCTTCTCCTCTCGATGTATTGTGCTTTCGTCGTGAGAGCTACCCCATCCACTCCACATCGCCAGACCCCAAGACTTGCCCTTCTTCTTTTGCTCTGGCGCAACACCAGCTTTCCTCCTGTTGATCAGTGCTGTAGGAGGTGGATTCTCGCCTGGTTCCACTTTATCCCAATCCTTCTGCTCCTTGATCTTCTTCTTGACAATCTTCTTGTATTCGCTGGCGAACTTTTGCTCGTTCTCTGCTCTCTTAGCTAGCCATTTTCGTACTGGTCCTGGTTTGATGGCACCGATAGTGTTGGGGTCTAGGTGTAAGCACTTGATGTCTGATCTTCGCGGAAGAGGGGAAATGGTGCCGTGGCGGTTGACTCGTTGTCGAATCATGTGGTCCTTGAAGGGAGGAAGTTCGTCGCCCGCTTTACCAACAGCTCCCGTGGAAGTTAGCTTGAATTGTGTCGAGGTTACACCTTCATCACCAATACTACCAAATGATGCAGAGTTACCATTCTCCTCCTTGAACTCATCTGCATCTTCCCCTTCGCTGATTACAGAAACTGCATCATCATCCAGAATCTCGATAGATTTATGCTGAGCTCGAGCCAGCGCCCAAGCACCAAACTGTGCTACCGATCGGTACATATACTTCGCCGGCCGGGTGAAGGAGAGCGTATGTGGTACATGGCAGAGATCCTCCCACACTTGTAATTGCACATCTGTAGGCGGGTACAGATTCAGAATCGTTCGCTCGGGGTCGTATGCATCCAATATGACATCGCTGGGAGGATATGCAGTTGGGTTTGCTGCCTTGTGTGCCAGATAGATTTGCTCGTCTCGCAGGAGCTCCGCGCCTCCCACCTGTATCAGCATTGGAGGCAGTCCTCCTAATGATGGCTGCTGAACAGCTGACACCAATGGATGTGTCAGGAGGTCATTCTTGGCATACATCTGGATCTGCTCTCGAATGACCACAAGCTTGTTGTCTATAGCAAGCTCAAGGCGATGTGAACTGCCAGGTATAGCCGGTATTGGTTCGGCCTTCTTCCTGTCCTCTTTCGCCAGATCGCGAAGATTGTCTCTGCTGGGCTTTGCGGTGACGGATATGGTCTCAATGTCAGCAGGTAGCTCAACCACGTCAAATGGTTGCTCCACTGGCTGTGTGAATTTGCGTTCCGCCCTCTTGGGCTCTTCATCGCTGACCGGAGGCGGCGGCCATGCCATGCTTGGTTTATGATGAAACCCACAAGGTGGAATATAGTCTCCGACCCCATCGCCTGATGTGCTTGGGAATGAATGGGTGAGATCGACCCAAGGTGACAGCAGTATAGTGCCTGCCGGGAGCGGGCAGCCTTGGTCTCGAAGAGTGACCAGCATCGCAAGGACCATGCCACCTCCAGCACTGTCTCCTGCGATCAAGACTTGTTTGGGCTCGAAATGCTCCAGCAGATAGAAATAGGTCGCGATGCAGTCATGCAGGCCACACGGGAAAGGGAATTGTGGTGCCAGTCTGTATCGTGGAGCAAGCACGCGTGCCTTCAGTTTCCGAGCATGTCGCTGCATCTGATATCGATGCTCGTCCACAGATCCAAAATAATATGCTCCGCCGTGCACGTAGAGAATGACCCGATCGCATTTCGTGCCTGCCCGTTTCCGCTCATTATGGTCCTTTTTCATCTCAATCCATTCTGCGTGAAGTGGATTCTCGGGTCGCCGCCACTGCCACCACTTCTCGCCTCCAACTTTCTCAATGCCATGGCTCCCGAGTTGCTTCCGCAACACATTGGCACTTCGGGTCAAGAACTGAGGCGGTATTTCCACGTCCTGTGTTCTCACCCAGGTCGGCACCGGAACCCATTGTGCTGTGAAGGCCTGCAAGTCTTCGATGCTGTGCTTGGAGCTGTAGTCGAGGAATTGGCGAATCAATCGCAGACCCTCATGGTAGGAGATGTGGGCGGTCGGCTTCTGCTTGAGAGGTTTGCGATTGAGGTAGTGGGAGAAATAGGTCTCGATCACCGACGGCGTTACTGCGGACGCGACTGTGAAGGTGTTGAAGGGCATCGTCTGTGTAAGTGAAGCGGTCGCTCACTGCGGAGCTGAGGGAGTGGCAGCCCGCTATGCTGGTGTCTCTTTCGCTCAAAGGAGTGTGGTGGTTCTGGTGGTAGTAGTACAGTGACAGTGAGATCCTATCCCGTCATCGTGCTCGGAGTGGTCGGGAGTTGTTCGATTCAGTTGGACACATAGCAACACTTGGTGTAGTCTATTCAAACCTTCCCCCAATAACCCAAGGATGTAGTTCGAGGAATGGATCGAGTGCGCGTCCTCTCTCCCGAAGCAGTCGTTGCCACTTGCCCAACGCTGTCTACAACGAGTCAGGACTGGAGGTTGGCAGTGTCCCTGAGACGGTGGGCTTCAACGCAGAAACAATCGCGCGTCTCGAAGCAGCGACTACTACACAACTACTGCAGCTGCTAAGAAGAAGGCTCAAAAGATGCGCTTCTCGGCTCGTGAAAAGGAGCGCCAGACTTTCACGTCGAACTTAAGCACGAGCGCGTCATTTCATCACAGCACAGCACAGAGCCGCCATCGGTACCGTTCACCGAAAGACGATATGCGCCCCAGACTGCTCTCCCTGCAAAGTGAGATGGGCGAATAGGAAATGTGACTTCGAACATGGGAGCCCTGGCTGTCCTGTCGGCACCAGGAGAATGGCCTTGCATCCTTGGCATCACATTGACGTCCAAAAAATTGCTTGGCCTGACTTCGGTGAATGATCTTTGTAACTGCCAACGACAACCACATCTCTACAACCGCTGCCCTACATATTTGTGCGCATCGCCATATAGCAGTCCTGAGGTAATCTCCACGTCGAGTAAGTTGTGACCGCATTCTGCACCATCTGGTAGCGCGACTCGAGAAACTCCGGCTAGACTGCAGCGGCAATACCAGTCCAAGCCACCAAGTGGGATTTCTCAAACACAGCACAAATATGGCCGCGCCCGCACAGAATGGTCCTGTGCCTGCGAGTGGTCCTGCAAAAGCGACAGAAGCGCAACTCATCGCCGCATTTGACAATTCAATATGGTATCTGCTCGACCTGTGGCAACCGCTATCGATAGCAGTCGAGAACGGCTGGGGAGGAGGAAATTCTGCAGACAAGCGTGACTGGTTCGCAGGCGCAGTTTCTGAGTTCTTGAATCAACCGCAATACATCAACCCTCCTCCTGGTACTGTGCTCACCTTCGCCGATATGCAAGAAGATCTAGAAGTCTTCCTCCTGCAAATCATGCAGGACGAGTTCGACTGCAATATTGAGGATGAATCGGAAGTGGAAGTTGCGAACAGCATCCTCAAGGTCAGGAAAGCCATGACCGAGAGCTTGAGTACAGCTGCGGCAGACGAGATGAAGCAGAGATGGGAGAACAGAGGGAGCAAAAAGCACGATAAGATTGTGGTTCAGGAAACAAACCAGGAAGTAGGAGATGATGAAGAGTGGGACGGCTTTGACGAGGATGGGAATGAGGATATGGACGAGGCACCGCAACTCGTGCAGGCGCCAGCGCAGCCGAAAGAGAAGCCAATACCTGAGGTTGACGATGATGGTTTCACGAAAGTGCCGAGCAAGAAAAAGAGATGAGGATTATCATGCGACTGTGTTTGAATCAATGGAGACTGCTTCGAGCAGGAAAAGAGAAGGTCGGCCTTGCGTAAAGCAGTATTGGAGCGATATCTTCGACTGCGGCTCCAGACACCAAGCGCTGTATATCAAAGCTCGGTTCATAGTCGGGCACAAATACGTGCAGCGCAGTGTGAAAATGCAGAGCACAAGCACTGTCCAGATTACGAGAAAACAGGGCCAGGCCATCGCGAGAAGCCGCATTGAAGTCTTCGTCGTTCTCGCACGGAGCCGCTGGAAAGAGAAGTCTTGAGGCCTACTGCACAGATAGTCTAAAGCAATATGGCGCTTGCCGTAAATTGATGGCAAGTCTTGACAGCACTTCTGTTCATGATTGCCGCAAGTAGAAGCATCTGTGCAGCTCAATGCTCACCAGTCTCTTGTCTGGCACTACTGATGCTCGGCAGAGGTTTCTTTGATATGCCGTTTCCAAGCACGCACACGTGCATCCCGAGTCGAGTGCCGAATTGTGTTGTTGATATCGTCCTCAACAAGACGGTCGGTTCCTGCGGACGTATTTCCTATCGACTACGTCTCACAGCAACAAATATCTCAAAACGCACGGTGCCTGAACAGCGGCTATTGCGGAGTTAGTTGGCCTCCGCAAAATCCTGTCCTCAAATGTCGTTCACCTCATTGGTTGCTCGCGAAGTGCGCTCGTCGAACCTTCCGTCTTTCACATTTCTGTGGGGTAGACTTCTGCTCTCGGGGGAGAGGAAGGCGAAAGGTGAAAGCCGCGGACGATGAGGCTGGACGCACGCTACGCCATTGAGCGGATCGACAAGTAAGGTCGCCAATCAAGGTTCGCTGAATATCATATTGAGCTGGGGCGTGTGTCGTCTTGCGGGACTGTTCTTCTTCTACCATTCCTCTCTTCTTGTGATACCCTGTACAATCTACCATAGAGGAGCACACAGTCTCATACAGTCAAGATGAATCGTCAGGACACGAACAAGCAGCCGGCCAGCAAACAGCTCACTGGTGAAGAAATCGCACAGCACAACAGCAGAGAGTCTTGCTGGGTCATCATCCATGGCAAGGCATACGATGTCACAGAGTGTCAGTCTTCTGCATTACAACAACCCTCCTTCATGCTAACAACGTTCTAGTTCTGCCCGAACATCCAGGCGGACCCAAGATCATCCTCAAGTACGCCGGGAAGGACGCCACCGAGGAGTATGAGCCCATTCACCCACCTGACACACTCGACAAGTACCTAGACAAGAGCAAGCATTTAGGCGAGGTAAACATGCAGACCGTCGAAAAGGAAGAGAAAGAAGAAGACCCATTCGAGATCGAACGACAAGAGCGCATAAAACACATGCCAATCCTAGAACAATGCTACAACCTAATGGACTTCGAAGCCGTAGCAAGAAGAGTCATGAAAAAGACAGCATGGGCATACTACTCAAGTGGTGCCGACGACGAAATCGTAAGTCCCATCAAAACCTCTATCCCAAAGCCATCACCTAATGTTTATGATCCAGACCATGCGAGAAAACCACTCCGCCTTCCACAAAATCTGGTTCCGTCCCAAAATCCTCGTAAACGTCGAAAACGTCGATCTCAGTACAACAATGCTCGGAACAAAAGTCTCAATCCCTTTCTACGTAACGGCCACAGCGCTCGGAAAACTCGGAAACCCCGAAGGAGAAGTCGTATTAACTCGAGGAGCGAAAAAACACGATGTGATTCAAATGATCCCTACCTTGGCTTCTTGCTCTTTCGACGAAATCGTAGACGCAAAAGAAGGAGATCAAGTTCAGTGGTTACAATTATATGTGAATAAGAATCGAGATATTACGAAGAGGATTGTTCAACATGCTGAGAAGAGGGGGTGTAAAGGGCTTTTTATCACGGTTGATGCGCCGCAACTTGGTCGAAGAGAAAAGGATATGCGGAGTAAATTTGATGATACTGGATCAAACGTACAAGATAAAGGAGGGGATAATGTTGATCGATCACAAGGCGCAGCGCGTGCGATCAGTTCTTTCATCGATCCGGCATTATCTTGGGAAGATATTCCTTGGTTTTTGAGTATTACGAAGATGCCGATAATTCTTAAGGGAGTGCAGAGGGTGGAGGATGTTATGAAAGCTGTGAGTTATGGGGTACATGGTGTTGTACTTTCGAATCATGGAGGACGACAATTGGATACTGCGAGATCTGGAATCGAAATCTTGGCGGAGGTCATGCCGGAACTTCGTCGTCACGGACTCGAGAACAAACTCGAGGTTTTCATCGACGGTGGGATCCGAAGGGCAAGCGACATTATCAAAGCTGTGTGTCTTGGAGCCAAGGGCGTCGGTATTGGTCGACCATTCTTGTATGCCATGTCGGCGTATGGACTTCCGGGCGTGGATCGGGCGATGCAATTGTTGAAGGATGAAATGGAGATGAATATGAGATTGATTGGTGCGAGTAAGATTGAGGATTTGGAGCCGAGTATGGTCGATACGAGGGCTCTGAGTATGCACACGACGAGTGTACCGAATGATATCTTGAGCTACAATGTTTATGATAGCTTGAGCGGACCGGTGTGGCAGAAGGGTGCGAAACTGTAGATGGAGAGGATGGATTCGATGTGACGGATTCTTGTATATACTGTAAAGTTTTAGCGTGGAATGAATGGATGGCTTTAGACGAAGCTCTTCTTTTTGAGCATCTTTCAAAATCACTTGCTGTGGCGAGCTTGCAGCTTTAGCACTTGGCGATCGAATGGTTGGCCTTCACAGTCAGACTGCACTCGGATGTCGCTTGGGCTCGTGATTGCCGCTGACGGGCTATAGATCCAATATTCGAAGAAGACCAAAATACCGTGAATGCCAAAACTGAGATTGAAAACATCTACAGGCCCTCCTTGATGCTCGAGTGATATCAGCGAGAGCACTCCATCCACGAGCGACCTCTGGAACCAGGAAATGGATAAGTCCGGCGATCAGAAGGACATTCCAGTCGACAAATGTGGCAAGCGCGGCAAGCATGAAAGGCTCAAATCGATTATCCATAGCGGCCAAGACTTTCACGGTCATTCGACAAAGCTGGTGATTATACGAAGAAGCAGCTGCATACTGTCCGCATTGCTGACAAGCAATTGTACGAGAAGCGACAGCCGAACATCGCCAGCGAAGGGGTTTGAGATCACTGTCCTGTTTGCGATTTGTGCAGGACCCAGGGTAAGGTCTTGAAGCTGGCCGGTCCTGTCAAGCGTTCGTGGAGACCATTACTGGGCAAACCTTTCATTGGCATTGCGCGAGTGAGCACGGCAGGAATTCAATGTCGAGATCGCTGCCTTTTGGAACGGAATGTGCCTTGACGATGTACAAAGTAGGCGGCTACTCCCTATGCCCATATCAATGCTAGGCGCAGGTCTACGCAGGAGGAGAGACGCATTTGCCGGCTAATCGTTGTTAGCTCACCGGAGAATTAGCGTCGCAAGCTCATGCGGTGCTAGTCGTTGTTTCAACGCGCGTTGGCAGTGGTATTTCTCGGCTTTTGGAGCACCCGGACAGCTACTTTCTCAGAGTTCGATATTCAATGCGGTCAGGCTTGCGCTAAAGGCACTTGCAAGGCCTCGGTCTGGCACTGCTTCGGGATGTGTTGCAGCATCAAAGAGTAGTGAACTGCTGGCGAGCCTGGCCCACGACAACCTGGCAGCCATTGCATAGGAGGTATGCCCAGAAAGAGAGTGTGTGTCACTTCCAGAACAGGAACAGGTCAAGAGGGTTGCAAATTCGGCGCCGTTCCGCCTTCTAGACTGCAGACGGCATATGCGGTTGTGGAGCGTGGCAAGAGCTAGATGAAAGCAATAGCATCTAGCAGATGTCCAAGTCGATTATGATGGAAATGACTTGCTGTATAGATCTTGGTTGAGGTAGCGGATAAACCGCGACTGAAGTGCGGTTGGCATTAGTACCGCCGGTATGGTCATTGACCGTGAGACATGTGGTTGTTTTACTCAGAGAAGCCTAGAAGAGATGTCGGTAAATCGGTGTTTCCGTTTCCAAATAGGATGCGCAAGCGTACAAGCGAAAGCTAGGACAGATCATCAACTTCACATGATCGAAGATGGCAAGCATGTGGACAAGCAATATATGGTGACATGCCCGGAGATGGACCAGACAAGCAGGAAATCGCAGTCGTGAACATGTTCTCGTTGTTCATATGCGCGTCGATGCGTGCGATGGCCGTCCATGATGCTGATATTGCTGGAGCTCGATGGTGGGCAAGGTCTCGATCGCGGCATGAAATGTTCGAGTCTGCGCCAATCACGCCGATATACCGTGGGGCACGGGCACGGCAGGCATCAGAGTTTCCGGAAAGGCCACACCACTGCAGGTGAATCCTGCGAGATGGCGAAGGAGATTCTGTCGCAACAACGGGGCGCGTTGTGCCTGCAAAGTCTTGGTGTCCATCTCATCATGATTTGGACTCGGCATGAGCTCTGTCGCCTGCTGATCCTTGCTTATCCGCCATCGTGCATGGCCACCCGGACCTGAGGAGTGCTCCATGACCACCACTACTGTCTTCGCTTCCAAGTCGACGTCTCACATTCCACCGCACTTTTCTACACATATGCCCTATTCAGTTATCCAGCATTGCCACTAGCTTCCATTCTCCTCGCTGTGAACCGTGGACTGCAAGCCCTCGGTCGCCTCCGAGCATTCTTATTCATACCCCGTACCCTTCGCTCAGCCTTAGTTGGACCACGTCCGCGAAGACGTCATTCCCAGCACAAGTACCACCACGTTCACTTCTCACCTTAGACAAGCATCGCACAACATCTCAGGCACTGTACCGACCCACCAGAGCTTGCCAAACAAGACGTGAAATACATGGAGGAGTGGCGTTGTCATACAAGCTACATATGAGACTGCTAGAAGCAGCAAACTGGATACCTCATACCTCCCGCCGCCTGAAGGGCAACCCCTCAACCTGGCGACGAAATCCGACGACTTCATGAGCCAAGATGGCGTGCAATTGGAGAAGAGTGCGCCGCCCACTGCCTTAGCAGCACATGAGGATGCGAGGCAACTGGTGCGGTTGATACAATGCACGCAATGCTCGCGGCCTTTCCGGAACCCGGTCACACTGCCATGTGGCAACTCGCTTTGCAAACAATGCCTGCCGGCAACCCATGAGCGAGAACACATCTCATATCCGGACTTACCTGGTCGTCGCCATGGAATCCAATGCCCATTCGGAGATTGCGAATTGGAACATCCGGCATCCGATTGCAACATCGATGTTGTATTGACTAAGGTCATGGAATCGATCGCAGAAGTGGTTGCGAAGCATAGATCGGTCAGGCAAAGCAGTCCCATGCTGATGGAGGAAGAAGCCAGGTGGGATGAAGTGGTCAGCTCTCAACCTGCAACCGAGAAGCCGAAAGTTGATCAGTCACTTGGTGGAAGATTGGTCGCTACATACTCGTTAGCTGCTAAAGGTAATCTGGATTACAACACCGACCTGGCATATTCAGATTCTTCTGAGAACGATGAGACGAACAAAGCTTTGGACATCAGCGTGCTCCACGAACTTCTGGAAGCGACCCAAAAAGAGGTCGATTGCCAGGTCTGCTACAACATAATGCTGGATCCGGTCACAACGTTCTGTGGCCACACCTTATGCCGCGGATGCATGGCAAGAGTCCTCGATCATTCACTTCACTGTCCAGTGTGTCGTCGGGATCTCGCTTTGCCACCTGCGCTATTCAGACAGCCCAGCAACAAAACCCTTGTCAGTCTGCTTAATGGGCTTTGTCCGGATCTGATCAGCTCGCGAGCGGAGGCTGTTGCTGCGGAAGAGAGAGGCAGCCAAGGCTTGTCCAATGTATCACTGTTCGTGTGCACTCTCGGCTTTCCAAATCAACCAACCTTCTTGCGCATATTCGAACCCAGGTATCGATTGATGCTGCGACGTGCCCTAGAAGGAAACCGACAATTTGGAATGCTGATGTACAACCGATACGGAGAGCCTCAAGGCGACCTTGGCACCGTTCACTTCTATCAATATGGTACCATGCTCCACATCATCCATGCACAATTGTTAGCAGATGGCACTAGTCTGATTGAGACCCGTGGGCTATATCGTTTCCGCGTGAAGAGCCACGGATCCATGGACGGATACACGGTCGGCGATGTCGAGCGATTGGATGATGTCAGTCTGGTGGAAGAGGAGCGAATAGAAGCGGAGGAGACATCATTACCTCCAGCCGAAGAAGGCGACATCGCTGCGCAAATCACCAGGATGTCGACGCAAGAACTGCACATGCTCGGTCAAGAATTCATCACGCGCATGCAAGCCAGAAGCGCGAACTGGCTGCAGCAAAGAGTGTTGGACATCCACGGACAGCCACCAGAAGACGCAGCGTTGTTTCCCTATTGGTTCGCAAGTGTCCTCCCTATTAGTGAGGAGGAGAAGTATAAGCTTCTTGGAACGCGAACGGTGCGAGAGCGATTAAAGATCACGGCAACGTGGATCAGAAGGATCGAGACGCAAAGATGGTAAGCTCTCCTTCCCCTTGCTACCTTGATTCAGCCATGTTTCCGCATGTCCTTCTCCCATCGGAACATCGCTGACCTCATCTTCAAGGCACTTCCTGTTCGAGCTCTATAACTGATTGTAATTTATTAGGTATCAAAGCAATTCATGCCGCATTCTATGACTAGCCGCTTTGAATTATCTCGGTCCGACGATCTTTCTCGTGTTTGCTCTTGCTATGACTTGGTTTCGCGATCTTTAGTACATACACATCATCTCAAACAATATACCCCAAATGGCGCGGAACGGAAGCATGTACGTTGGACGTACGGACAAGGCACGGCGCAGGCGCATTGAGCATCTTCTGGGAGACAGACTGCATTTTTCGGCGTTGCACTAGATCATGGTAGCTGTGGCTACTAGGCCAGCATGCACATGTGATCCATGTATTGAACGATGACTATGAGAGCATTGCTAGAGTGAGGAGGTAGCATTCAATAAAGTTCAAATTATCCATACCTTCATGCTACAGGCGAGGCTGTAAAGCTTCTGACCAAGCCGTAGCGAGATTGTCTCGCCAGGCTGACACGATGGCCAAGCGGCATCGAATCAAATCGGCTTCACATTGATACCCTTCTCGAGGCTCGCCAGAGAAGCGATGATCGAGAAGCTCCTTGCTTGCCCTGTTGGCATTGCTCGGCCGAGTCGTGCTTCACAGCAGGCTTCTTGTGACAGGAGCTCAGCCGCCTGTCAATCGTGATGAGAGTCCACAATTCTTGCCGTCAAGCGAAGCACATACAGCTGCACAGTCCAGATAACGTGTCTTTCAATGATAATGCCTCTGCCACGTGCATAGATCTGCGAACCACGACTCTGACGAGCGTGTCAATCACAACCCAATCTACTGATGTGGTGTGATTGAGCAGGAGAAGCGGTGACTTAGCTTATAGGACTTACTATTCCTATATAAGTAATGACTAATTTAGAGAGATGTTTAACGAAGCTAGATAGCTTTCGACCAACGTACGAAGATATGTATGCATGAGACAGGCCATGTGCAATGTCAGTGCTAAAGTTGGTAGCTCGCTCGGCCCAGAAATGTAAAAGACAAGGACGACTTCTCATTGGAGTCTCGGATATATCACGTGGGAAGAGACGAATCCGACATCGTGGTTAAGCGCTGGGAGGTTGGCACCAAGTGGGCAGGCCAAGCGCCTCTCCGTCCTCACTGACTCCTCAGGCTTCGTCTCTGTGATCTGGCGGACTTGGCCAGCAAAGGAGGACAGCCACCGCTTCTCGGAGCCATTCATTACGCGCTCTAGTCGTTCTAGGACGGTATTGTACTTCTATATCGTCGCATACTCCCTGTCGTGAGTTTCTTCTCTCCTTGTCTGTCTCCACGTCCTCTCATTGATCTGCAATGCGAAAAGAACCTTTACGATCTTATTAGATGCGTTACGCAAGCTCCAGCAGCAGCCCTTGCTGAGCGACAGGACGGAGCTACAACCGTAGTCCGGTATCCCAGAGACCTACCTCGTCAGGTGTCGACCTGGAGCCATTGATCCTAGAAAGACGCCGTAGAAGCGCATCTTCGCCATGTCGCTCAAGCAAGAGATAGAGACTTGGGTCGCAGCGCTTGCGGCGTATGACAACAATGAGTTCGACAATGCAATCAAATGCTTCGAACAGATCGCGGACACCTCCAAGATTTTGTTCAACTGTGGAGTAATACATGCAACGTTGGGCGAACACGCGAAGGCTGTGAAGTGCTACCAGCGCGCAGTACAGCTCGACCAATATCTTGCGATCTCATACTTCCAACAGGGTGTTAGCAACTTCCTCATGGGCGACTTCGAAGAGGCTCTGGCGAACTTCAACGATACTCTGCTATATCTACGAGGAAACAACAACATCGACTACGAGCAGCTGGGCTTGAAGTTCAAGCTGTATTCCTGCGAAGTATTGTTCAACCGAGGCCTGTGCTACATCTATTTGCAGCAGAAAGATGCTGGCATGCAAGACTTGATTTTCGCGACAAGAGAGAAGATGGTGCCGGACCATGATGTGATCGAAGAAGCCATTCGCGAACAGGCCGAGGGGTATACGGTGTTTTCAATTCCAGTCGGGCTTGTCTACAGACCAAACGAGGCCAAAGTGAAGAATCTCAAGGCCAAGGACTATCTCGGGCGAGCGAGATTGGTCGCTGCCCAGGACTACCAAAGCTCAGATCCACGCCGGCAGGCTGCTCTAGCGGCAGCCGGAATTGACGACAGGCCTGGAGAGAAGCTCTCGTATGCTGCGCTCAACCTCGTAAGACCAGACCTACGGAGTCGGGGCGCAAGACAACAGTCAGAGCCGCCCATTCACCGCAATGTCTTTCCTCCAACGCCACCGCCGGAGCTCGAGCGGCCAGACTCTGCACACGGCAAGAGAAAATCTTCAGAAAGCACAAGCTCTGAAAGATCAAATCTTCAAGCCGCTAGACCCGGCGCGAAGCCGTTGCGGCTCGAACTCGGCGTTGCAGCTTTTGAGCAGAAAACTAGCCCAGCCGAGCGACCACGGCTAGGGACAAAACGATCGGAGTCGGAACGTCCTGCCATGAGACGAGAATATTCCGGTGGATCAATGCGAAGCAGAGAAGCAAAGAGTGCGCGTGAGCAAAGATCTCAGCAATGTCGTGAAATTCCGGAAGTGCGGATCGAGGAAGACCCGATTGAGGCGTATAGTGAACAGGTCATGCAACAACAGCAACAATCCTCACATCAGCGCTCACGGTCAAGTGCACACCGAAGTCAGCCTGTCGCAATCGCAGAGGAAGAAGACGAGGATGATGTGATCTCGCCCTCCGATTCACATTCCCCGCTCGCGTTTGAAATCATCCCTCCCAAGCAGTCACAGTCACACCAAAGACATCGCTCACAGTCTCGTCGTGCACCTGCACCGGAACTTCGGAAACTGCGAATTAAAGTGCATGCTGAAGATATGCGGTATGTGATGACTTCGCCGTCCGTCACCTACGAAGAGCTCTCATCACAAATAAGAACAAAGTTCGGCTTCAAAGGTGGCTTTAAGCTCAAGATTAGGGATGAGGATGGCGACTTGGTGACCATGGCTGATCAAGATGATCTTGACATGGCTGTTGGCATGTGCAAGGCTGCTGCCGCCAAGGACCGTGCCGATATGGGTAAGATGGAGATGTGGGTGCAGGAGATCTGATGATATGAGTGATACCCTTCTTTTAATGAGCCTACCGGAATTTTTTTGCATTGCATTATTTCCTTTGACATGAAACGACAGCATTTGTATCATATGATCTAGAATCAGGATAGATGAAATGGCATCCACCAAGAGTTTTCGAAGGCTCAAACCAGGTTTCAAAATCGTTCATGCAGATCGACATCATGGTGATGAAAGAAATTGTTAGTTGTGGTTGATGAATGGTTCCGAAACAAAAGTTGGCACTGTTCTCTTAACTGCCTTCTTTGGTCACCGGCATCATCCTGTGAGTGGTCGTTGCTCCAGAGACCTTTAATACAACCAACTTCCTACAATCAGAGGGCAATTTGCCGATGTCATCGCAGACGTCCCGAGTTTGAGATTCACTCGTGTAGCGATATTCCTTGAAAATGGTTCCAAGTTGTGCGCTTTGGAACACGTCTAGAAAGCTTCGATTCTGCGACATGACGGCAGCCATTGAGGTTGGCAATGACGTTGTCGCCTCGTGGAGCATTCTCATCAAGAAGCGAAATCAGACCATTTCATTGCTGGCAGCACAATCATGGCATACCAGCTTGGCAGTGCAACTTACTTGGAAGAGAGTTTTGCTCTCGTTGTCGACCAGGCGACATAGGGCATCGAATGTCCTTGTGCAGTGGCGTCCTTCCAAGAATAAACATCGAAATAGATTGGCGAGCCCTGCCACAGTAGGCAACCGAGTCACTGCTGTCTCGAAGAAGTAACGCATCGTACCATCCTGTAGGATCAGCTGTGTGCAGGAAAGGGCACTGAGGCAGAGAATGACTTCGCGTGCGTCCGAGCTAGGCAAGAGGTTGCGCTGACAAGAGAAGTCCGAGTACGAGAAATGAACGAACGCGGTTTGCGACGAAAGCGAGACCACACCCTTGCACGTGGATGTGCACACCTCTTCTCCGCCAAAAAGGCGTCTGCGATGCTGACCGGTCGGCGACATGATGGAAATTCATCACTCACATGTACTGGTCATGCTCCTGTCGCCGTACACATACAGTGTAATGAGAGCGGACACCGGAAAAATCTCTCGCTGAAGTCGCCGACCAGCAAATTGGTGCGCATGATCTCATTGCGACTTTGCGGCCGGAAACCCTGATGGCTGATGACCAAGGAATTGTGCCCTACCTTTGTGATCATCGCCAGGGAGCTTATGCAAGCACCTTTTCGGCCGGTGCGGACAAAACGATCCGCAGAGGGACCGCGCTAGGTACGTATCTGAACGAGGAAGCTTTTTTGTTTACCGGGAGGTTTTTTGCTTGCAGAAGGCGATGTCGGGGTGATTCTGCGACAGTGTGTCAATTGGGTGAATGAAGATGGAAAGGTGGAAAGTGTATAGTGATGTTCGAATGTTTTGATTGTTTGTTTGCTAGGTATGATCCATCCTCCAACTAGGCGTTCTTCAACCTCGAACTGCGAGGGAGAACTGCCAAACCGTAGATGTTCATGACCATAAATTCTTCCTTCTCTGAGATGAGATGATATTGCTCAAAATGTTCCGTTTCCCATGAAACTCCTCGCTGATATGCAAATGCTCGCTCGCTTCGCTTAGAACGCTGTACAACAACAAGACTGATTAAATCGATGAAAAGGCGCTTAGCATGCCGCGATCATGGGCTGCTGATGTTGTTGCGCTAGCAGATTCTCAATCGATTGTGGTTTTGAGTAGAAGTCTGTTGTTGTGATTGCTTGTCGTTCCTTTTCGCTAAGCTCGAATGCCGGTTGTTCTGGTGACGATGGCATTGACTCGTCCTCGGAATCTGATTCGGAGTCGAGAGTGAGCTCTGGTGGTGAGTGTTGTGATGGTACGCGGATCAATGCGTGCTCGTCGTCAAACTCGTCATCAGAATCGGCCTCATCGTCAATCTCCTCTGAGGAGATCTCGACTGGTGGTGATCGGATCTTCTTGAGTGGGATGTTGAACATCTCTGCATCCTCGTCGTAGATGTCTGAGCCATCGTCGGACTCCCTGTCTGAGTCGTCATCCTCATCCTCCCCAGCGATGGTATCGATCCACTGCACATGTCGTGGCTCTTCTGGCTTGGATGCCTTCTTGACGGACTGGTTGAACCATGCCTCTTGTTCCCGCTCAGCATCAGCGAGCTCGACCATCAAGGAGTCCAAAAGGTTGGCGTGTCCGACCAAGAGTCGTAGATCGTGGTCTGCTCGTCCAGCTTCGCGACCAAGCTTGGTCCTCGCTGTCGAGGCGACGTAGTATGTTTGTGTGAGAGACATCTTCTGCTTCTTGGCTGGTGGCAGAGTTGGTGAAGTCTGGTAGGTAGCGTTGGCCGTGAATGGCTCGAAGGAAGCTTGAAGCCTCAGATGAGAAGTCATCTTGTATATATCCGTCCCGTGAGTCAGATACTGTTGTGATGGCGAAATAGTTCTGCCTGAGTCACCCCAAACAATAAAGTTATAGGGTTGAGAGCTAGGTTGGTGAACTCCGAAGTTGTTCAAAGGCGATGATGTTCTTGATCGTTGTTGGTGATTGATAGTTGTCGTCTTGAGTGCTTGTTGTGTAGATGTTGTAGAGTGAAGCTGAATAGACAACAATGGGACGAAGGACTATAGAGATATATCCTCAAACCAGTGCCTTGGAATCCGCAAGCTCCGTTCGTCAGCGTTCCTAAACACCGTCTTCCGCAGGCCGTTCGGTCCCTGCTCGCATGTCTGTCCAACCGCAGGGGCCCCTGCAAACTCAGTTTCTGGACTTTAGTATCGGCCGCAGCACCCTGGCTCCGGTCGCTTTGTGCGTCAGTCAAAGGATTCGTCTGCCTGGCCAATCGCACTGCGGAGCTGCGCGTTTCCGGCTGCATGATTACTTTGTTGCTTGGTAGACACCGCTCTGCCAATCTACCAGAGGGCAGTGCTTATGCGAGCTGTCCGAGTACTGAGAGTCATACTGCTTAATGTGGTAATCGATGCTCGCTGTCACTTGAGACAGCGGAGACATTTCATAGAGTTGCTCATTTGCAAGCAGTATGAATCACTCCGTGGCTCGCGTTGGCTTGGCATTCTACCTGAGGCCATCTTGAGACATTGGCGAGCATGCCCAAGAAAGTAACATTGGCATCTGCGTGGAATGCGCAATTTCTCCAGGCCGCAGAATTGTTCATAGTGAATAACGTGTCTGCTGTGGCTGTAAACAGCTGCTAAGGCCTCCGCGACAGCAATGTGGAGCCCAAAGAATCAGGCAACGCAATTGACAACGCGATCGCATTCGTATCTCGTTACACAGCGAATCGAATCAACCATGCACAGAAGCGACCATACAACCAGCCCTATGCACTATACCGACGGCCTGACCGTCTGAGGGGAGATTCGGGCTGGTTCTGTGGCTGGAATCGGATGTTACAGTGTAGTATTGAAACAGGCCACTCCGGTCAATGGGCTGAGAGTTGTTCAGCTTCCACGCATGAATTCCTGCATGTTGCTGCAGGCGAAATCAGGCCGCTGCTGTACGTCTTCGCTGTCGTACGAACAGAAAGCGGTATGCACTAGTCGTCCACAGTCCACAGACTCGGAGCTTCTGTAAGTCCAGCAGAAGCAACCAAGTGCGAAGGTACCTGCGTACCGACATGTGTTCGTTCATTCGGATGCTATGCGCGACAGCGGCCGAACACATAACTCCGCCTAAGAGAATTGGTCGGGACTGTGACAGCGAGCGAATCACAACGTCTCAATCTCGGGTAGATTCGTTGAATCCTGCCTCCCACACCGGACACAACGTGCTCCCCAGCTCCGCCAGGCACGGCGAGTATACAATAGAACCGTTTCCTCTCGTCAGGCATGCTCGTACGATGACCGTTTGAGCGTAGATTGCTGCACTTCGCACATCGGACAGTTTCGTATAGCACTTGGTCTGTGAGGCATTGGCCAGGCGCCAACATTGGATTGGAGCGCAAAATTTGTGCACTGCCCTGCGATCAAACATGAGCCATCCGACGATCTACTAGCAGCTGCTGGAGCAACTTGCTTTCGTAG
This sequence comes from Pseudocercospora cruenta, assembly GCA_013365205.1. Lineage (NCBI taxonomy): Eukaryota > Fungi > Ascomycota > Dothideomycetes > Mycosphaerellales > Mycosphaerellaceae > Pseudocercospora > Pseudocercospora cruenta. The sequence continues at coordinate 97,049 of JAASFE010005543.1, forward strand.
GACGCAGGTCAAAAATTAGTGCCAAGGGCTAAGTTTCCATTTCGGACACCGTGGTTCGTGTGGTATGGAGACAGCAGAGACGGTGGACAGGATTACTCACCTGCTGCAAGCATGCGACGGGAAGACTCAGACGCCGTTCCTTCAGCTTGGCTCCTTCGCTGGAATCAATTGACAGGGGACGTTGACCAACGGGACGCAGGGCTGACCGAGCTCGCGCAGCGCAGCGCACGTGAAGGATGAGGAACAAAGCAGATCTCTCCGAGGTGAGATCTCTAATCGCCGCTCACCTTGCAGAAAATCAATAACATGCTGATGAATCCGACTCTTTGACTAGTTGCTAGACGATTCGAATTTTCTTGCTCCCTCGCGAGCAGTCAGCGCAGAAATCAGCGCTTGCCGGTCACTGTCACAGAGAGGTCGCTCGAGGACAGCACGATTGGCTTGTGAGGCTCACACGGATACAGCAGCAGGTCTCATCCGCAACCTCACCAGCCCTGGTCAGCCAAAGTCTCTCACAAAAGTAAGCGCAGTACCCTTTTCTGCGCCCTAGACTGCACGCGACTGGCAGGCATGTCCTCCTCGCTCCGCTCACAAACAAAGATCTCACTGCTGTCCCGCACGTGGAAATGGCAGGCCCAATCCTTTTTAGAGAGACGTAGCCCCTACACACACCATTTGATAGAGAGTGTCAGCTTTGTTGACTTGCTCAGATGGCACGGCGAGTTTCCAATTCGTAATTGGCCAGCACCCGCAAAGTAAAGCACGAGCGAGTGCCCTCTGATGGACTTCCCGCCGAAACAGCTTGAGGGCTTCTCTCTCGGCTTGGTGGCTCGCCGAATCCTCCTTGCAGCAACTCCGCAAAATACAGCTTCTCCTGAAAAAGCCAGCATTCGGCGACTAGGTCATGCGCAGGCTCGTCGTTTGGAAGCAACGCACGAAAGAGAATCAGGCTTCGCCGGAAAAGGTTTTCGGCATTGCCAAGGATAACATTCTGGTCCTTTTATGCAAGCTTGTAGCCCAGATTGGACACGCCAAGCTACAAGCATTTGTCTAAATGAGGAGATTGCTTGTTGCATCTGAACCTCAGGACATCTTGCCGTCGTCCTCCGGAGCCTTCGATCGGTATCGGGATACACAATTTCTGGACGTTTGAGCTACCGTGGCTCGCTGCAGGCAGCTTTGCGATGCAGGCAGCTTCCGGCAGAAGAGTGCGGGAGGTGACATGCGAGCATTACGAGAGTCTCGGTGTACTGGCCGAGCGCGAAGATGTCGAGAGCACACCTACAGCTTTGCAACGTCACTTTCGGAGTACTGGTGATGCGGACGTGATATGCAATCTGCTTATAGAAGCTTTGTCAAAGCAAGAGATCTGCAGCATTGAAGCCGTTGCACGCCGGTCATGTTACCGCACCGCGCGCGTTACACCCGCGAACCCAAGTTGGCCAGAGAGCAGCCATCGGTGTTGGAAGAGGATTGAATCCACTCTCTCGCAGTATGGACAGCGCTCCCCACGGATCATAGCGCCATGGGAGTGACGTGGCCGCTGGACGCTCTTCCCATTATGCAAGCAAAGCTAAGGGGATCGAGGCCGTCAAGAGGAAACAGCGACTGTATGCCGGCAATATCTGAGTCAAAAAGCAGTCTTCTCCGCTGTCGATAAGAGTCGCGTTGAGAGATGATTACTACTTTCCGAGCTCACTGCGAAGCATGTCCCTCTACCGATGCTTGCGGAAAAGGGGAGTGGCCATGCAAGCAACAATCTCGATGAGATGGGTTGGAAGTAGCAGCAGACACACCATGCACACTGTACATGACTCGACATTGATGGACTGAGGTCACTCAAGACTTCAACATCATCAGTCTCAACGCGAGGTAAGGCTGTTGACGAGCTGCATCAGCATGATCTTGATCTGGCCTGCGAAAGCCCTGCTCATCAACATCAAGCTTCACCTGCACCCGAGTCATTTCTTTAAATCCGATCTTTCCATACACCCTCTGTCCATAACCCGTGGCGGTCTCGAGGTATACAGGTGCACCTGCGAAATGTTCGGCATGCCTCTCGATCTGCCAGTTCAACAACTTTCCGGCGTATCCTTTCCCGGCATGAGATGGATCAGTCGCCAGCAAAATACAATATGCTCCGTCATGCTCATTGAGACCCAACGGCTTCAAGACTTTTGGCCAGTTCTTCTCGCCCAGGAGAAATGTTGATTGGAATCTATAGGTCGTCCGAGGACCCATAAGGAAAAGCGATTTGAGCCATCCCGACATTGTGAGGCTGTAGGCCGAAGGTCGTCTGCCTGGGGGCAGGAAGCAGGATACAGCAGCTGGGACATCGCTGTCCGGAGGCGTTGCTACATCTATGTGGCCTCCAATTCTGCGGATCATCGGAAAAAGAGCTCGGTACCAGTGTAAGCGAGAGGACGCTGCTGAATCCAAATGTTCATTTCTCGGGACTTCCTTGGTGACTTCCAACTGGATCAATGGGTATGATAGATTCTGCCACCAGTTGACATCCCTCGTTTTAGTGTCAGTGCTTCGGTCTCTCCGGTAGGACAACTTTCTACTTACCAATTGAGACGAAAGGCGTTAAATGTTAATCGAGCAAGAAGCTCGTCTTCATCCTCTCGAGCTGGACGAAAGGATGCCATTGCAGCTAGACTTCTCATCAAAACGGTCTTCAACCTACTGCTCTCTTCATCCCGACTTCACAAGGCAACACATCTATACACATGGTGGCATACTGCTGCCTTGGCCAGCCCATGCAGTTCCTCAGTTCGTCTAACCCATGAGTCGGCAGCACACCGTGACAATTATTCTCCTTGTGAGGATCCGTGGCTGCCTCATCATCGACAAAACGAGAGCGACAGACCCAATGAGCACAGCCAAAATGTTCACAGTACATCCTATTGAGGATGCTTTGGTCTGGCCAGCATGCATCGTCATAATCCTTCGACACAGGTGCACATCTCTAAGTCCGCGATCCGCGGGATGCGAGGGAGAGCTCCGAGTCCGTCTTCCGTATGAGCATCTTTGCAGCGCCAAGCACAATTTCTGAAAACGTCATGAACTTTGACAGCAAGGTTGGCATTCTGGTCAATGATGCCTTGTAGAAGTCCAGAAACATCTGGACCATAAGTCACTGCATGACGTTGGCCGTAGTGGGGCAAGCACGAGAGAGTGGAGGGAGAAATCTTGGGAGCCACGAGCGAGGTACCAACTCAATTCATCCTGTTGGTACACCAAGCAAACAGTGCATACCATAGACAAAATACACAATGTCCAAAACTATCCTCCTCACCGGCGCCTCACGAGGCATAGGCCTTAGCATAGCCCACTACATCCTCTCGCAACCCTCGAAACACAACCTCATCGCCGTCTCCCGAACTGAAGAACCTCTCCGCGCCCTACAATCCCAATACTCTCCCGAACGCGTCGGCTATCTCGCCCTAGACCTCTCAGACCTCAGCTCCGGCGAAAAAGTCGTTCAGCTAGCTCTGCAAAAGTTCGGTAAACTGGACGGCGTGATCGTCAACCATGGAGTCTTGGATCCAGTCAAAAGAGTCGAGGATAGCACAGCAGAAGAATGGAGAGATGCATATACGATAAACTTCTTCTCTGCAGTTGCGATCGTGAAAGCTGCCATCCCTGCTCTTAGAGAGAGCAAAGGGACGATACTGTTTACGAGTTCGGGCGCAGCGAGTAATTCTTATTCTACTTGGGGTGCTTATGGGAGTGCGAAGGCGGCGATGAATCATTTTGCTGCTACGTTGGCAAATGAGGAGAAGAGTATTACGAGTATTGCGATAAGACCGGGGGTTGTGGATACGGAAATGCAGAGAGATATCAGGGAGAAGCATCGCGGGAGCATGGATGCTAAGGATGCGGCGAAGTTCGCAGAGCTCAAAGAGACGGGGGGATTGTTGAGGCCCGAGCAGCCGGGGCATGTTATGGCGAAGTTGGTGTTGGATGCGCCGAGGGAGTTGAGTGGAAAGTTTTTGACGTGGAATGCAGAGGAGTTGAAGAAGTTTCAGGAGTGAGGGAGAATGGTAGTGCAATACATGGCTATCTGAGGAGGAAAGCGGCAAATCCACAAGGGATCGAGTCGAATTGCGAAAGAGTGCATGATAAAAGAAGAGAGAGCAAGCGGCCGGAGAGACTGAGAAGCAGTCAGCAAAAGAGCTTGCAAAGACGCAGCGGCTTCGAGGAGATAGCAATGCTGATCAGTTGAAAGATGAAAAGCATACATTTTGTTCAACAGGAGGCCACGAGGACCTTCAGGTTTAGCATGGAATGTTTTGTTGCATCATAGTAGCAGAGCTTGTAGGCTCCGAGGAGAAGAGGTCGGTGGATGACTTACAAAAAGAGAAAGAAGACGCGTAGCAAGGACGAGCGAATCGATGTCAGTACCTACCTGTGTCAAGTCAGCGATATGCTTCCCGTCTAGACAAAGATTTCAAATGTAGACATAGACTCGAATTATCAGGTAATCGAACCATAAGTTTGTTCCGTCATGAAAGATCGGTATTTGATAGTACTCTTGTTTGCTCATCATAATGTCTGGTGCGGTGGAAGGAGGGCAGCATACCTTTTGCAATCATGATGGAATTCGCGTCGGGATCACGAACAGAGTGTGGTGCTGTGCCGACGCCAACTCCTGCTCGCAAGACCCTTCTGTAATGACAGGAAGCGCATCGAGGCAATCGAGGAACGTCGATGCTGTGCAATCTTTGAGCCTGTCAAATTGCCCTCCGCGTCAACGCCCCGACTATCGTTCGTCGTTGATGTTCGTAGCCATGAGTACTATATCTTTCCGGAAGTTAGCCCAAATTCCAATTCGTATCAGAAGGAAGAATTTGTGAGGAATGGTTTCTTTCAGCCAGTGCTTTGGCGGCACAGTGTAATCACCACGGTTTTTTGGGTTGTGTATGATAGGGGCGACAACGATGATCATCATTGAAACAGGAGACGAAGGAAGGATTCGAAGACATACCTGTGGCAGCGAACGTGACGAGATCGCGAGAATGTTGTAGTAGTGTTGGAAGTTGAAGCTCGCAAGAAAGATTTCGGCGAAGGGAAAGAGCAGAGCTCCGCATTCCTTGGCATTTCTGGCTGAGAACAGCGGAGCCTGCCGTTAGCGTCACATGCCTTTGTGCCAGTCACAGGCCGAGCGCGAGGCATAAATACATAGACCGCGACCTTCACGGTTTCACCACAAAGACATCAACACACACAGACTCTTCTGAAGGACAGCCTGTTCACGAACCACAAACACCATATTGAACGCGCCAAATACCACGCTCATACTCGTACCGACCGCGACCATGTCCGACAAGGAGTTTGGAGGTATTAATTTCGGACAGCGTGGTACTCTTTCAGCGCTGACATTTGCAGGCAGCGATGACCTCTCCCTTCCCAAAGCGACAGTCCAGAAGATCATCAACGAAGTACTCAACACGAACCCCGCACTCGCCGAGTCTGGACAGATGACATTTGCGAAAGAGACTCGCGACCTACTGATCGAGTGCTGCGTCGAATTCATTACTATGCTCAGCTCGCAGGCCAACGACATTGCGGAGAAAGAAGCGAAGAAGACCATTGCGTGCGAGCATATCACGAAGGCTTTGGAGGAGCTCGAATTTCCGGAGTACGTTCCCGAACTCAACAAGGTCGCGGGAGACTTCAAGGTGGAAATGGGAAGGAGAGAACGCAAGCAGACCAAGATCGAACAGAGTGGTATGAGCGAGGAGGAGCTGCGTAGAATGCAGGAAGAGTTGTTCAAGAGCGCCGGCGACAAGTATACCGCGGGAGGAGAATGAGGATGCGACGCAGGTTATGAGACGATGAGAACATGAATTATGAACATGACTTCAGCAGGGACTGGAGCATAAGCAAGAGACACTGATACCATCTAAAGCATTCCCAAATGGAGATCTCGCGTTTGGCAAGCAGGAAGGATCGGCTGGGGCGAAGAACATTGCCTTCAGTCCCGTTTGCATGTGTCTGCAGGCCTGCGGTGCTGGGATGCAGCGAAAGGAGGCTCTGCACGCGAGAAGGTGTAGCAGGCATGTACGCTGTTTAGAACAGCGAGCGGAGAGGAGAGGTGCGCCCACAAGGCCGCAATGAATGTGCCAAACACTGCATCGGACTTTTTGCACCGCCTCACAAGCGCTGCGTGATTTCCTAGCTGTGCACACTATGGTGGAGCAGACAGACTGCATTAGGCGTGGTTACACAAGCGAGGCACAGTAATTCTTGGCGGTAGTTGATATCAGCCAGGCTTCAGCTTTCTCAAAATGCGACGAATTTTCCCCGACACCATGGCTCGTGGGCAAGATGGTTTGGAGCATCGACCTCCTCTGGAGGACGCCGAAAGGCAAATTCGATTATTACAAATTGCACCCGCAAGACAGAAGCACAGCATCCGGGATTATAACGAGGAACTCCAATGCAAGTTGACTGTGCATGACCTTGATGCCGTCATTGGTCTCTACGTTGCGATCTCCTACACATGGGGCGCCCAAGACTGCAACAATAGAACAATAAATGTCAATGGGCATCCCGTCAAGGTGCGACACAACTGCTGGTATGCGCTCATGCAAATGCGGCAACACGACGTCAGCGGGCTATACTGGATCGTTGTCTATGCATTGATCAGAATGCCCACCTCGAGAAGCAACTTCAGGTCTCGCGTATGAGTGATATTTATGCTAACGCGTCAATGGTAGCGGCTTGCGTTGGAGCTGGCGGACCGCGAGAGCAATACTTTCGAGACGACCATCGGCACATCTTCAACAATGAGTTTGCTCATGCCTCGCGTAGGGAACTCTTTCAATGGATGTCAAATCTGGACTACTTCAATCGACTGTGGACAGTACAAGAATGTGAGCTCGCGAAGGCTCTTTTGATCTTTTGTGGCAACCAGCGAATGGATGTTACTGTCATACACTACGATCTCGCTCAATATCTCAACGCGCTCACAGCGGAACGACCTGGAAGTCGTAGGCTCGATCACTTGCGGCGCATAGAGTCGTTGATAGGCAGTCGACACCATGCTGCTTCCAATGGATGGAGTCTGGCGGACCTGGTGAACTGTTACGCAAGTCGTCGTTGTTACGACCCAAGAGACAAGATCTATGGTCTCTTAGCGCTTACCACCTCGCAAGTGCGAGCACAAATGCCAATCAGCTATGACGCTACCCTTCTGGAGCTATTGCTGTCTTACACACGTTTGCACGACCATTTCAAGCCCCGGGAACAAAACTTCTCTTTCGGTCATGTGTCCTACCTACAACGCATACTAGCAAGCACACGCCGTCTAGCGTTCGAATTTTGGCATGCTTCTGACGACTTCAAGCGTGACCATGCAGTGTTCCTCTCCAAGCAATTGGATTTCATTGCAAAGGCGGCGGTGAATGAATGCTCACGACGCTCCACAAACATATCCCGTTGTCGATTGTCGTTCACACTATTTGGACGCCAGGATGTCTCATTGTGACGAAGATATGGATGCTCTCACAGCTATCGGCCTTTGGCTACGAGGACCGAGTCTTCTCATCCGTATCACATGTTCGTAGACCTCGAATCGAATGCGCCTGCACCGGGATTACCAGAATCGATTACTCATGATCACTTAACACTTGCTCTTCAGAACTCGTTCAGGTGCAAGGAGCTTCTCACTGAGGCGGTCCACCAGATCTTTGGTGCAACTGGCGTCTCGAGCACGTTTGCGCGAGTCTCATCTGGTATTGGAACGATGAAAACCAGCTCATCCACTTCACGCCCGCCTTTTGTGAGCCCACAAAGGTTGCTCATCATCTCTCAACATTACAGCTATCAGGACCCTACCATAATCGAAGTTCCTGCAGGAACGATGGACACTGATGTGCTGCTGGAGTGCACTGGCAGCTCTGTGGCACCGGAACTTGCGCCTGTGTACCTCGTTGGGAGATCGCAAGGCTATGGGCAGTGCGAGATATTGGGCCGAGCATTCCTTCTCAGAGGCAACCTCCCAACCTTGCGATGGCCTGAGCCTGTCATCGATGTACTGACAGCTGTTGAGCCAGACGATTTGCTCCTCCTCGCGGCTGCACCACAAAACCTCGAGCTTTTCACAACGCTTCTCATAGGTTGTCACACATCATCACCTGTACATGCCGACTTGGGTCAGCAGCACGCGTTGCCTCAAGGACCAGCCGCTGCAAAGTCAAGTAAGAAAAGCGAATCAAAATTGGCACCAGCACACTCGCGGCGCAAAAACCAACAGTCGTCTCTATACCGACCTCGCTGGTCCGGTGCGATCGCTAAGCATATGCGCCTGCGTTATGGAGTCGGCAGCGAGATAGCGCGAAAACGAAGAATCGGTGCGGAAACGCTCGGATTTCGAAGCGAGCGTATATTTCTTGCAGGAGAGCATGAGCCAAAGTTGAAAGACTGCACTGCTTTTGGATGAGCTCAATCGTGAGCTAAGTCGCTCAGAAACACTTTGATGCGATCGTGACCTCTGAGATGGATGATCCTGGCACGGCAATACGGAACAGACAGGAAATCGGCACACATGTTCCATGTCGATGTCATGGCAGCATCGCTCGTCGCTCACAATGACAAGGACGAGCATACGGGCTCTGGGAAGCATCGTTGAGCTTCCGCTGAACTTCCAGATATGGAATAAACGAAGCCTTGATTGACTTCCTGGATAGTATAGACCTCGCGGCCACGTGCCCTGATTGTGAAGCGTACGCGAGCGGGATACGAAGCCAGCTTTACCAAGAGAACTAGCTTTGCAAAAGTTGCCCATACCACATTGTTGTTTGCGATTAACGATCCTTTTCTGTAAACCTTTGTCAGAATGGATAGCACCAACGTCCCAATCATCCATTTCGATTATGGTCAAATCTCTCCATCTTCGCACAATCCAGAGATCCTACTGACGCCAATGTAGAATTCTCGCCCATCGCCCAGAAAACCAAACTGCTCCTCACAGCAGCCGGCGTGCCATTCGAGCGTGTAAACGTACCAAATGTCCTTCCAAGGCCTGATCTCTTATTCATCGGCATCACCTACCGCCGCGTCCCTATTCTGGCTGTGGGAAAAGATATCTACTGCGACAGCAAAGTCATCTTTGACGTGCTTCTTCAGAAGCTTGCAAAGAAGCAGGTTCTGACCTCCATTACGGTATCGCGCCACTTTTGCTCAGGATTGAGTGCGATCAACTGACGATGCTTCCTCAGGATCAAGCATGGGAACAATGGGGTTTCAATGCCTTCGCTGATACTCTCGGACTTGCACCCCATAGCTTAATGACTCCAGAATTCGTCAAAGTATGTGCTTTTTTTTT
>JAASFE010005543.1:106498-133510 GCA_013365205.1 Pseudocercospora cruenta
CTATCCACTTCTCGCTCGACCAGATTTCAACACCCTCAGGGCAAGTGCTCTAGCCGATCTGCACAGTCGAATGAACTACCTCGAGAACACAGTTCTAGCCCAGAACAAGTACATTGGTGGCGACGCATTATCTGTCGCAGATATCCACGCGATCTGGGGTATCCGATGGGATCTTCATGGCGGTGACTCTCTGCCTCCAGGTCTGGGAGCTGGTGATGAGCCTGCGGTCGATAGAAAGCAGTTTCCGAAAGTCTGGAGTCTGATTGATCGACTGCCAATCCCGCAGCCTAAGATCATTGGTTTTGAAGAAGCTAAAGCCAAGATTTTCGAGGCTGAAGATTCGGCTGATGCTGGAGGCGTATGGAATTTGGAGCCGACTGGCATCGAGGCCGGTGTAAATGTGACTGTTGACACTCTTGGGTAAGTCCGCTCTGGCTCTGATATCCTAATGATGCTGATCAATGCCATGTAGCTCGGAACCATATCGCCACCCAGTTGCCGGGAAACTCGTTGCGACCTCTAAGGACGAGATTGTGATTGTAGTTCCGACGGGACTCAGATTGCATTTCCCACGTCAAGGACAGATTCTTCGCAGGGCCATGTGACGGTGTTGGTCGCGATATACACTCCCAAAGAATCAATCCGTCCCAGTCAATACTCCACATGTCGATAAATCGCAGAAGGCTGGATTGGGCGACATATGTCCAGCCTGACCCACAATGATACCAGTAACTTTCCTCTCAGTGTGCCATGGTCCGAGAACTCCACCTCTTGCTGTACCATCATTCTGATGCGATACTAAAGCCTTGAGCTCCGAGCCTGGTCATGTTTTGAATTCCTGCAATCGACCCATTGACTATGGGCACGAAGTCTAACATCCCGTTTGCGGAAATTGTGCGTGAGCTTTTCTCTATCACTCGAGGCAAGACTTCTTTCACGATGGGGGCGGATGTGTCGTTTTGGAGTACCTTTTCGTTGCAGATTGCTTCGGCGAATGCAAAGTCCGCACATGGAAGATTGTGACCCATTGAAGGAGCCTTGCTTCGTGATCGTATGAATTCGTATTAGGCCATGAATGCTAATGCCATGAAAGCAACGGCCAGCACTGTGAATCCTCTAGCTTGCATCTCTTTGCCACTGCCGCTAACGCTGCTACCATAGCTCTGCGCTAGTGAACAGCCGTCATCGCCAACCTCATCTGAGTCCACGCGCCATATGGAGAAACTCCTCACACTGTAAGGCAAGTCTGTGCAATCTCCATTCGAATTACAATCCCATCGGTACCAAGGTTGAACCTCTCCGCCATTTTCGGAAGGCTCCCCGCCGACTTGCAGACAGTTGAGTCCATTGTAAGTTTGTAGCGTCAATCGACCTTTCTCGTCTGATTCAGAATCATCGTCGGACGGATTCGTGGTTTGGCTGTAATAAACTTGGCTGTAGTTGTGTTGACTAAAGGGTACGGACCATCGCACGACCTGGTAGCTGACGCCGCAAAGAAAGTCGCTTTGACATTCAAGTCCTCCTGTAGAGTAGTTGGTCTGTGGATTGGAAAAGGTCTCGTTCAGGTTGAAGCAAACCGGTGCGCCTGTCTGCGGTGCAGTAAGAATTGCCAAAGACAGGAGGCCAGAGTCACCACCGTTCTCATCACAATTGCTGGTCGTGCCTTCTCCAAAGGACACGTTCATGAGCGCGCTCATTGCTGGTTTTGGATATATTTGTGCCACTGTCGTGGCTGCGAAGAGAATCGCGGGCGCGAGAAGGGAGAGTGACGGCATGTTCAGCGGGAGGTGCTTCAGAATTGAGAGAGTTGTGCTACAGGAGGTGCTGGCTCCAAGCAAGCGGCGGATCTTGATGCAATGTATACATACCGTTTCTCAGTCCCTTGATATGTCCGCGGGATGAACACCTTGGGTCCTGACCAAGACTATTCGCTTCAGCGTCCATCAACACTGATGGGCTGGCGCTTCCTTCGCGCTCTTCTGCCCATCCTCAAAATAACCCAGCTGGAATGCAGCGTCCAATAGGGTATACCAAGCATGAAAGTTTGGAAGGTTATGGTGGATTTCTGGTGGTGACAGGAGGCTGAGGTCCGAGGAGGAAGAGACAGTGATGTCGGCCAAGCCCGCTGTCTTGGCATTTTTCGGTCGCGCTCACAGCTCAGCATCGCTGCATGTGCCTTCAAGACCTCTTCAGATATCACAGTCTACCTCAGCGAAAGCTACGTGCATTGAACATAGTCCACCGACGATGCGCGAATAGACCTGCTTTACGTCTCTCCGTCCAATCGCATCCTAGGCACATCCGGCTCTGAGACAGCCAGCACCTCCCCTGGCCTCTTCCCATGCTCCGCGAACGTCACCAAGTGAGCACAGCAGTACTGGTTGCTCAAAGTCTCTAGACTGCCTCCGAGCTCCGTGCATATGCAAGACTCTTGCAGCTGTTCCAAGCGCTTCGGACGGTCGATATCCTGCGATTCGTTCCGATCATAGAAGTAGAGCTGTCTCAATGATTTGCGATTTTTCTCGCCGATCATGCGTAGCCAACGGAGTGGAGGGTAGTTTGCTGAAGTAACTGAGTACGACCTGGAAGCATGGCAATAAGTGGCCCGAAAGACGTTGGTTTCGTAGAATAGTGGCAGAGCTTGTGCTCGAACGAAACGACAAGTCATCGTCAATGCTGGTTGAAGAGGTGGATGTCTTGTGCCAGACTTGAACTCGTCCTCTACTCTGCATAGTTCCTCCCACCGGCCGCGATATGATGAGTTGCAAGGACTGTTCAGGAGCAACGGGTGAGGACCGAGCACGACCAGCTCGTATACCGCGAGCTGAAGCTCGACAGGAAGACGCAGTAGACGACAAGGCCTTTTCGGAGAGATCGCATTCTCTGTAGATAGTAGAGCACTCATGGTTATGGCAGATTGTCTACAAGTAAGTTTCGGATTTTCAAGAGCTATATCTCAGCGATTCCAGGCAGCGACTCCAGGCACCAGCTAGAGGCTGCCGCCAAGACCTAAGGTCAGCTGCTGCGGTGCCTCCTGAAAACGTGAAATCAATATGTCGCGATCCTTCCTGCAATGCGAAAGCATCGGGTCGCTGATATAACTTCTCAGACAGGCGACAGAACTCGATCCGCCAGGGCTGCCGTCGCTCCGGAAGCTGCTTACCCAAGTCCACACATTAGAAAGCATAGGAATACGTGACCTAAAAGAAGAGCAGAGGTAGATTCGTAGAAGCGACGAGTTAGAACATCGGCCGAAGGGCTGAATTTCTTGTAGCTCAAAGTCCATGCGAAAGCCACTCACATCGACCGTAGTACGATGAGTGCAAAGACATTTCAGCAGCAGTGTATACGGACCGAATACGAGTCGCTCATGTATGTGCTGAAGTTTGCAGCTTGACAGGAGACTCAGGAGGACACAAGCTCGTCTCAAGTCCGCTCTAGATTCTGCGGACGGTAGTTTAGTTTTTGATCTCAGTCGAATGTGTGTGAAATGGAGACGCTGGTGCAGGTGAACATCCCATCTTTGGTCAGTTGCAGGACTTATTGGCAGTAGGATTTCATCTATCAAATCTGAGATTGACGGAAGCCTCCAGCGAGGAGTATAGTCCTAATGTAGATGTGTCACTCTGGTAACGCTCTGGAAAGAGTCGAGTAATGCTTGTACGACTACAGCGGATGTTGCTAGAAATCCTGCTTACGCAGTTTGACGATGTAGTACTCCGCAGTTCATAAGTGCATTTTAGCACAATTGAAGGAAAGATAGGGAAAGTGGTGCTCGGTAGATACAAGCCAGATTTATGGAGTACAGCTCAGATGGTTCACACTCCATGCGGTCCGGTTGAGGTCCACCACGACTCATACCAATCATCGATGTAATCGGTCGCCAGATTGAAGTCGAAGACCTCAAGGATCGATCCCGCTGAGCCTGAGCAAAAGAAGCTGACGAACAGGTCTTGAGTGCTCCACTCCGGTTGAAACTGACCAGAAACAATCGTCTCACCACTGGTGGAGAGCGTCGACGACATGATGCCGCGTTTGACCCCCGCTATGGGATCGTCCACCGCATACGATTGAAAGTCAACGTAGGAGACTTCGTAGCGGCACCAAGTGTTTGGATCTGGAAGTGTGATCCGCAGCCTCGTGCTGATTGTCGAGACTTGCGTGTAAAACACTTCAGGAATTCTGTACATCTCGGCCGCTAAGTCTGTGTAGGAAAAGGAGGCACCAGAAATTAGTGTGGTGGCTCCTACAGAGAGAGCTTTTGTCGCTTCACTGGGTTCGAACGTGAAGAACTTGATGTCATCGATGGTCGTCCTAATTTCCATGAAGGACGGGTGAGGCCACACCTTGATATCCGTAATATCGTGACGGAGAAGTCCTGAGAAATAAAGCGTTGTTTGGTTAATGTCTGACACTGTCCTGACCTCAGAGACTAGATGGCCTTGTTCCGGATAAAAGGTTCCCAGATCATGGGAGCCGAACAGAATTGAGACTTCGACAGGAAGATACCATACAAGGTAGTAGTCGTACTGTCCGATCTCAGCAATGTCAATTGCGAGCTTGAGACTGAGTGTGAAGTAGTCACCAGATTTAGCGACCAGTGTCTGAGAGAGATATTGCGAACTCGCATACCAACTGATATCCGGAGAGTAGTATGCTCTATGTATTGGTCAACACGTGCGGGTCAAGAAAACAAGTCACAAGGTCACTCACGCTTGAGAGTTACCCAGGACAGGTCCACCGTTTCCATTGTAAGAGGACCAACCGGACCAGAAATCGGTGGTGTCGAGGCCCGGGTTCTGTAAAAGCTGCGAGCTATTCGCCCCGGCGTGTCCTGACATCCGGACTGCTCTAGCCGTACCGCGTGGCACCTCGCTCCGATGTAGCCCGTGTACTCTTCGAAGTAGAGCACAGGCTGTACCTTGCCAAGTTATGCCCATGCATCTAGTACCTTGGGAGCTACAGTGCTCTATACAATCTGAGAAGCTCGAAGGTGGCACAGTAAGCCTCATTATGTTGCACTCATATCCATGTTCGGGATCCAACTGATAGGTTATTGAGCTCCCGCCCCAAGCAAAGTTAGTTCCAGAACCACAAGTCATCGTCCATCGACTGCCATCCTCTGCGACATATATTTGACCATCATCGTTGCTGGTGCATGTCGTAGCTCCATAGAATATGGCAGGCTGTGTGGAGACGACCGTAGTCGATTCTGTGACTGTGGATGCAGGAGCATACACGGTCGTCAATTGGGTAGTGATCAGTGTAGTCGGCTGGGTGGTAGTCGAAGCAGGCGGGATGAGCGTTTCGGTAATACTTACGAACTCAGTCGTTGGTAGTGTTGAGGCTATGGTGGTCTGCTCTGTGGTAGTCGAAGCGGGCGGGATGAGCGTTTCAGTTATGTTTACGAAGTTGGTAGTTAACAGTGTTGAGACTATGGTAGTCTGCTCGATCAAAGTTGGAGCTGCAAGGGTGGAGATAATTGTCGTCGGCTGCGTGAATGTCTCGGCCGCAGGAATCGAGATCGTGGTTATTCGCTCGGTCAATGTGTTGGCAGGAGGAATGGACAGTACTGTCTGTGTCTCTGGATAAGGTGTGAAAGTTACAGCAGGTGGTATCCATGTCTGAGTGATGTAGTAGATCTGTGTTGGCAAGGGTCAGTGCCACAATTTCATAGGTGACAGCGAGCGTCACGTCAAGTATGGCGTTGACTTGTTAGGTCCAGCCGACGATACATCTCTAGAGATGTAGGCCATTGCATGATGAATATGTGGCGCAAGCCGATTCTCAAACTCACCAAAGTCGAGGCTTCCAACGTGCTAACAATGGTCAGCAGTGCTGTCGATACCTCGGTCGTGGTGAAAAGTGCTGTCGTTGTTTGACCAGGAGCCGAACTTGGAAAGACAATGGTAGAGGCTTCCAGAGTTGTCAAGTATGTCGAAACAATGGTGGTAGCTGGTATGATGCTGATAGCCGTTGACACTATAGTGCTCGCAGGAGGCGTTGAAACGATGGTCGTTGTCTGGAGAATGAAACTAGGCGCTTCTCTTGTGGTGTAAGTCTCGACAAACGTTGTGATGACAGCAGGGAGAGTGCTGATTACGGTCTCGGCTGGCGGAGTACGAATAATCGTGCTGATGAGAGGTGATGGACTTTCGGTCGTGGTGATCGTCGCGGTCGTGAGCACTGTAGACGCAGGGAGCGTGGAAGTTATCCGCTCAGTGGAGATTAAAGTGATCCCGCCCACGCTCGTCGTGAGGCGTTCAGTGGAGATGATGGTACTTGCAGGCAGGGTAGAAGTAAATGTCGTCGTGTAAGTGTAGCTGCTTGCCGCCTGAGAGATTGTGACGATTTCAGTCGACGCTGCAGGGATTGAGACAAGAGTGCTTATAACGATCTGAGTCGAAACGATCGTGCTGAAGTGGTTGCTGATCGACGTGTACGTCAATCGCTCCGTGGAGACCAAGGTACTCGCGGGAACAGCGGATAAAGATGTGTACGTGACCAAGATCGTGCTAGTCTGCGGCGGTTGTATCACAGTTGTAGTCCTGGCTGGTTCTGTTGAGACCAGCACTTGCACAGCCGTTGTGGTTCTCTCCGGAAGGGAGGTGGTAACAGTGAAGGTCGACGCCGGTAGTACAGACGTGATCGTGGATGCAGGCACTACCGATATTATCGTGCTTACAGAGAGGATCGTGCTAATTAGGACTTCAGTATCTGTGGGCTGGGCCGGATACGCTGGAGTGCTCGATGCATCGGAGGTGTCATCCTCCTCGACTCTGATCCTCACGCCCGAGAGTGCAGGGTCGACAGAATCAAGTTGTCCGCTGATTTCGCTATAGAGCGTGCATTGGCCGCCAGAGTAGGAAAACGCTTTGCATGCTGCCAAAGCCTGGCATTCGAAAATGCATTCATTTGCTGCCGCTCGACTTTGCAGCTGACGACGAGCAAGAATTGATGATATCGAGCCTCTGTATGTCGAGCCACAAGCCACGACATAAGAGCCATTAGTCGTCATCTCGTTGTAGACCCTTCCGTTGTAAGCTGGACAAGGGCCCACGGCAGCCTCGGACACTATGGACGGTGTTGCGACTACCCCTTGGGTAGCCTCAGTGCGAACTTCTGTTGTACCGCCCTTCGTATATGTCGTGGTCAGACCTCCTCGAACCGTAGCTGTGGCAACTCCATTGACGGCATAGGTCATCGTGCTGCCACCAAAGACTGTTATAACGGGAGTTCCGCCTCGGATATAAGTGTTGAGATAGACAGTTGAGGAAGGTGTGGCAATTGCCGAGGGGACCATGTGAGTGCTCAGAGTAGACGAGGGCGAGCTTGCAAATGTGCTCGTGACGGTAGTACTCCTGGGAGCAGTGCTGGGTAAGGTGTTTTCTGGGATCGGCTGGATCGGCTGCTGAAGTTCAAGGGAAACGAAGTACGTGAGATCGAACAAGAAGACCACGTTTGACTCCAGTCTTCGAGTCTGCAGAGTGACGTTGGTCTTCTTTGTACAGCTGCGCTGAATAGTGTCAAAAGAGACAGCGCGGCAGTTGTTGTCGCGCGAACATTCAGCTATACAGTCTTCCGCAATAGGGATGTTGGCCAAGGTGTCGAGTTCGACACCGTCGTAGTTCTCATCGCAGAAAGTGATATAGCTGCCGTTGCTTTGAATGCCGTCGCATGAATCGGGCGGCACGTACACTGTGGCATTTGATCTTGGGCACGAGACTGGCAGCGAGGAGCCTTGTCTGCACGTCGGTGCTAAGGTACTAGATCTCGTGGTCGTGCTTACGCCTGCGAGCGTGCTGTTCGGCGCATAAGATGTAATTGGAGTGATGAAGGTATATGGTAGAGTGGAACCATTCGTAGAAATCCAACCTTCGGAAGGCAAGCTCCTCGATGTGTGAGCACAAGTTCTATGTGAGAATGATCCTCGACTACATCTCGTCTTTCGAGACCGAATGCTCTACGCCGTATGGACCATTCTCTAACGACCGCTTCGAGCGTCTCTTCGTGGTCCGACGCCAGCGAGCTTCGTGATCTGCATTGATGCTGAGTTTGCCCCCGTTCCAGCTTCGTCACGACGCAGAAAGGTACTGTATCCAGCGTAGGCTGACACGTTTCTCAACGACCCAGGAACTTTGTTGAAGAAAGACTGCTTTGCTGAGCATGATGGAGGAGTGTTCGATGAAAGAGTTCCAAAGTAAGACCGCCTCGGAGAAAAGTCGATTCGTGCTCCCGCGTTGTGGTCGTGCTTCGACAAGCTTTCACGAACGCGTTCCCGGCCTTTCGAACGCGACCTCCAGTACCATACCGTACAAAGACATTCAATCATGCAGTCCGTAGCGCCAGCGCATATGCACCCGCAGTCTTCCAATATCGACATGTTCGCTCGCATCGCGTGGCTTGAGCAGCAGAACCAGTATAGATACTATTCAATGATGGAGCCAAGCAATATGCTGAAGTTCAAAAGCTATCCAGTGAGCTGCAGAACGCACTAAAGGAGAACATCACCTTGCAAGAAGAATGTGTTGGCAGGGCTGAGGAGATCTCAAACCTGTCGCCTTTGCAGGAGAAGCTGGAGAAGCCAACGCGAAAGAACGAAGAGGACAGGAAGGAAGCATGCAGATGGCAACTGGCATTCTCTGCTGCCGATAACAGGAACAAGCAACTAGAAGATGAGAATGCGAAGTTGAAGAGCAAGGAGAGTGAAAAGGACGATTCGGGATATGTATCTGATTTGTATAGCGAGGACGATTTCTTTGTACCTGCGAAGAAACGAAAATTGGGCGAAGTCAAACAGAAGTTCACTTACGAGGATAGATTTGGTGATCTCAACCACACCACGATCAGTGACTCCGAAAGCGAGGACGAGGCAATGCGCCTATTTGACGAGAGAGCGAGGAAGTTCAAAGAAGAGCATTGGGATCGGAGCTTGCAGCAGGATACGAGGCTAGAACCTGGTGCCTTTGGATGGTTAGAGGACTGGTGCAACGCTAGTTCAGATCGCATTGAGGAGTTTCGCGCGAAGCAAAGGAGTTCAAATGAAAGAGAGGTGAGCAGATTAGCAAGAGAAAAGATGACGATTCAGCTGGAGATTCGGAAACTGGAGAAGCAAATCAGGAAACAGAATAAGAGGAAGAAGACGGTGCATAGAAAAATGCTTGTCTTGAGTGACCAAGAAAAGCTTAATGCAGGTTTGGGGGCCGAGAAGAAGTTGTTCTTGTTCTGTAAGGTCATGGGTCGTCCGGAGTATGATTTCAGCAGCGCTCACTACCCATTCGTGAGTAAGGAGCGAGACCTTGTGAGGTAAATACATCTCATCTCCGCTCACACTTGCTGTATATCTCTCTGACATCTTCATAGGATATATCATCAGGTCATGAGCGCCATGAGGGTACTTCACGAGGACCTGGTAGAAGCACCGAAAAGAGCGGACAAGAAGTTCAAACACCGTAATCCTTCGCCGCCCAAGTGGCAGGTGCTGCAGACCCAGACAGATTATCGAGGTCGTCAGTCTAATGCTCTGGAGGAGCAGTATGTCAGTAATGCGACAGATGCGAGAATGGCGTGCACGGCTTTGCAGACAATGCTGTGGTTGTGGCAGGAAGGGCACATTGGCTGAAGAGTGCTGGAGTAGGCAGATTTGACAGTACGTACCCTCGACCATAAGGGAGCCTATGAGACTGAAATAATCCTGGAAAGCTTGACGGAACACGAAGGACAGCACAGTGAGCAACCGGATTGCTCAAACAATTCTCCATACAAGCGAATGAGTTGGATCCGTCAGGGCTGACATCGCTTCGGAAGCTGCTTACCCAAGACCAGACTTTCATCCGACGAATTCGGGCCCAGTATCCTTGCATCCTTGAAGAATTGTCCCGGCCGCTCCAAGAGCTTTGTAATTTCTGATATAACCTCGATGTCTTCAAATCAATGCTCGGGCTCTCGCACTCGCGAGACGAAGCACTATTACGAATGAAAAAGACAGCGATGTAGGAATATAAGATCATTTGCTGTGGTACAGCAGTCTGCTGGTAGCACTTCATACCATACCATACCTCAATACCAATAACTGAACTGTAGCAAGTATCAATAATCATGTCTTCTCTCAAACCAATCAAGATCTGGGGCGAAGCAAGAGCAAGCTAACCCTCCTCAATACTCCCTCACAAGATCTAACCATGTACTACCCAGACTCCCAACCCCTGCAAAGTCCTCATCATCCTCGAAGAGCTTCAACTCCCATACGAACTGAAAGAAATCCCATTCACCGAAACCAAACAAGAGCCATACATCTCTCTCAACCCCAATGGCCGAGTCCCAACGATCGAAGATCCAAACACAGGCATCACACTCTGGGAGTCCGGTGCCATAATCCAATACCTCGTTGAGACCTACGACAAAGAGAAGACTTTGCAATACACCTCGTCTCCTGAGAAATAGCTTCAAAGTCAATGGTCATATTTCCAAACTTCGGGTCAAGGACCGTATTTTGGTCAATTGGGATGGTTTTCGATCGTGAGTCCTCTTTCTCCAAACAAATCTCACATGTGTTAATTCTTCTAGTACCATCCCGAGAAGATCTCCTCAGCCCTTGACAGGTACAAAGGCGAAGTCCGCCGCGTTCTCGGCGTGATTGATGCTCATTTCACCAAAACCGGACAGGAATATCTTGTTGGCGAGAAATTGTCGTATGTAGATCTCATGTTTGTACCTTGGCATGAGATAGCGCCCAAACTTCTGATGGGAGAGGGTTTTCTCGAGGAGTGGGAGAAGACTTGGCCGAAGACGTGGGCTTGGCATCAGAAGTTGATGCAGAGGGAGAGTGTGCAGAGGACGCAGGCTTTGAGGGAGTCGAAGTAGAAACGGTGCGCTCGCGCAACGTGCAGTGGGACAGGTTGAGAAGCAAGCGACCCAGTTGCCCAGATGGATCGTCATCACGGCTCTGCTGCACACGCAGAAACCCGGCGTGCTATTTCTTCAATCTCTACTGCATGTGTTGTTACAGATGCATGTGCCCTAATCATGTCAAAAGGTCTTCGCTTACCCCAACGCCTCGCTATGCACATGTAGAATTGTTGATCATTCGCTCATGCTTTGCTGCCCGCTCCTGCTTCCGCCCTTTCTCTCGCTTCCTTCCTCCGCTGCGCCTGGTTGGCGAAGAATATTTTCATCTGGTCCATCCTTGTCACAAAGAATGACTGTTTGTGCGCAAAGTCTTTGACCAGTATTCCTAACGCTTCTGCATATTGTACAGCCTTCTCGTAGTCGTCTTTGCTTCCCACTTCTCTGATGAGGTAACCCTTAGTGCTCGTCATTCTCTCGCCCTCGATCTGCCAAAGTCTGATCTGATCGACCACTGTCGGTGGCAGAATTGGCGCGTTGTGTATGGAGGCTGTACGTCGGAGGATCGGATGGGCGTGTGTCTGGAGGTAAGAGATAATTTGATTGCTCGTGATGCCAGATGAGATCGCAGCCTGAATTGAGGTTTTGGTGATCTTTGCGGTGACGAGGTTCGGGTACCGCGTGTGCAGACTGGCGAACAGACTTAGAATGCTGATAAGGAGGGGCGAGTTGGTGTAGGCATAGAGACGGTAATTTGTCTCAAGTATGATGAAGCCTTTCTCATTAGCCGAAGCGGCAAGATCATCGGTGGTACTGGCGGACATCGTCGTCGTGGTCGAAGTATGGCTGCTGTTGAGCAGAGCTGGCGCATCGGATGTAAGTGTGGTGGCTAATCTGGTTGGGTAGTATCGATCGGACTGTTCCGAGTGGAATATTAAACCCAGATCTGAAAGATCGACGAGCATTTGCAATTGGGTTGCGGTGAGGTTCGACGTTGAGTATGATGTACCAAGTTCGAGTGAGCCGAGCGTGAACAGAAACGAGAGGACATCGACCGGGTCCATAAGCATTGGAGGCTGAAGCTGCAGTGTCAGTACATTGCGAGCAGCTCATTGAAGAAGCTGGTAGTATCAGGCCACTTACTGATTCTGACGTTTGGAGGTATACAATGAGGAGAGACCATATCTGCGCATTCACGTCTTGTAAGAGAAACGTGAAGCCATCCGTGGTGATGAACCTCTGGCGACCATTGTTCTGGGTCTGTATAAACTTGCCATTTTCAAGCAGGATCTTTGTGGTTTGTTGGACATTTATCCCACCATTCAGAGCAGAATTGGCGCTTCCTACGACGTAATATAGGATAGTTTCCCATTGCTTCCGGGCAAAAGTATCCAGGAATTCGACCGTTACGGATGTTTTATCTGGCGTGGTACAAGGCACTCCGAAACTTCTGTGGTTTCCACCGCCTGTCAAAGCCTGCCTCAAGCTATTCGAAAACGCTGGATTGAGTCTCAACGCAGGACGTCCTTCGTAGGTGTCATCGAACAGAATACGCAGCCGGTTGAGTATTGACAATGCACGCTCTTTCGTTTGCACACTGTCGTGCTCGGGCTTGACCCAAATATCTAGATCTGCCACGCTGAATGGCGTCGGCATATACAGCATGGCCATAACGAGTGTCTTAGCCATGTGAGGCAGCATGCGCCTGAAGATGGCCAGCGCTGTGCTGGGCTGTTGATACAGCTTGGTGAAGGTCGTCCCGGGCAGCTGCTCGAGGTACTCCAGCGCCCGCTGCGCAGAGGACGACATGGTAGCGGCGGTGTCGAGGCCGTCGCCAGGCCTTGTGGTGCTTGTGTGGTGAAGTCATCGTTAATTGCAGGAGACAGAGTCCTTACTTCAACATCGCAGCGATTCGATGGGAGTGCGGGTCGTTCCGCATGGAGCCTGCACGGAGACGATTTCACGATGGCACTTCACTTCCTAACATTAACACATGCTCTCAGAACCATTCTGTATACCGTGCAGCACAGCGCCGATCGCGTGTGCTCACAGTCTGCCCATTTCTGGCTTGAAATCAACGCAGCGGCAAGCATAATCGGTACACGCATGGGCCTGTACCACAATGCCTTGAAACAATGCGTCGATTCGCCGACCAGGCGACAACAGAATCAGTATGCATAGCATGAGGTACTGGCACTCAAGCAGTGTAAGCGTATGGTCATACGTAGTCGCACTCCTGCTGCTATTGCCAACATTCTCTGCCGGTCTTGAAGACGTTAGGAGCCCATTACGACAGAAACTTGCAAGGGACTACATCAACAGGACCGCCCTCGGAACTGAGCTATCGCCCACAACACGCGCGAAAGTACATCGTGTCGCCGGCTTGATGCTAGATGTGTACAAGACCTTGGTCGATATGCGTTATCTCGAACCCGAAGCTTTGGAGCTAGGTCCGCACGACATTAATGTCACGCTCTGCGAGGAGCACAAAATCGATAAGTCAATCGTATATCTTTGGCAACTTCTCCCATACCTTGACTTGAGCTATGCAGAGCCACCGGGTTTCATCTTCGGCGGCACGTTCGTGGACTTTCGAGACGAAGAGCACGTCTCGAGCAGTCGCGATCCCATGTATGCGCTCGCCTACGACAATCAAGAAGATTGTGGCCCCGATTGTGAAGTCGACGAGAATGGTGAGCTGAACTTGCCGTATATGAGACCGACCATGACCACCTTGAGCAATCTAGGTAACCATCAATGCGTTTTGGTCTACGATGTCAAGACTGATCACATTTGGATCACTGATCAGCTTGGCAGTGGAACATGTGATCCGGCATTGCTAGACGTTCCTGCAGTACCCAAGCTCAACAATAATCGTAATGAGTTCACGCATGAGCCAAGCAGATCAGCTGCGGAAGTCCTCAAAAACATCGTGAAATGGTACCATGAGCTGTCTGAGATACCTGGCGGCGATGGCGACTATGGGGTGCCCGGCTGGAACTATGATGGCTTCAAGAAGATATATCAACGGCATGGGTGGCCAGACTCATTCGATGGCTTCGCCTTTCAGGCCGACTTGGAGCGTTTTCGAGCTCAAGAGAGTTCACGATACTTCCTCGACGAGCCGCGTCATGAGCTAGAGAAATTTCAGCTTTGGCGAAGGCTCAGCAGAGATGATCTGGAAAAAGCTGAAACGGACCTGCTCACGCCCAAAATGGCGGATCTAAATTATCTTGCCGAATTCAAACTCTGGAAAGCTCGCGCGAACGAGAAACGCAGCGAACAGAATCTCCGAGAAGCAGAAGCCAAATTCAAGCGTCTCTGCCCCAAAGATGAATGTCACGAACTGGCCACCCTGAGGCGACTTGAGATCGAGGACTTGATGAACGAGATTGAGCACGCCGCTGCAGATTCCTACGCCATGCCGATCCGTCGTCAAAGGCGCGTTGCGTATCTCGCCGAAGCATTGATGGACGCTGAAGCAGAAGGCGCTGCGCATGATGTCTTTGTGGACTATCATGATTCACGCCCTACTGGCCCGTACAACGAATACTTCCGGCTTGCCCAGGACAGTGTTCGTGACCAAGAAACTCTGCTCGGGCTGAAGCATGAGATCGAAGCAGTCGAGGTCTGGCTAGCTGAAGCGCCCGATGCGGCACGTAAAGCTAAAGAGGTCATATCGCTGGACTTAGGTCGTTTACGAGATGCACACTGGCATGTCCTGTCACGAATGAGACACGCAGCGCGTTGGACTTTGAAAAAGTGGCTGGATCCAAGCATCAAAGCCGCCGCCACGACCTGTCGGGTCATTCATTAAGAGCTTGACATAGCTAGAAAGGTACAGATGGCTCGCTCTTCCTCCTCACAGCATCACACTCAGGCCTTCTTCAGTTCTCAATGATATCTCTCGGCTCACCACTTGCCCTTTAGAGCCAACGACCTCGGATATAGCATTCTCTGCAAGCTCCCACGATTGTCCGTCTCGACTCCTCACGCGATCTTCAAATTCTCTTCATTGGGAAACAAAACACCTTGCACTGCCCACGAGAGTAATTTGAGTCCCTTGTGCGACTTGTGCAGCTTCTTTAATATCTTGTCGACATCTCCAGCCGTCTGTCGCGATTAAGCCGGAACGAACCTGAACTCACTGGGAACAGGCCACGTTGGCCTCCGCAGCGACAGTCTCGTGCGCACTGGTAGTGGTATGCCAAAGCTCTGACTGGAGGTTGGCTCACGAGCATACGTCGCCAAGATCCAAGAACCTTTGGTGGCGAGTTTGGGTCTTGTCCATCTGAGCCACTGAACACAGTTGGCGTATCTGCTTTGGGCCTCAAGGCGATGGACTTCAGGCTGAGATGGGGCGACCAGCTACGTGCTGCGAACAATAGTGGGTTCATCTCGCCGGATGGCCGGGAGAGTGTGGCTTCGCTTTGGTCGGCATTGATCGGGACTTGGTAGAATCTGCTCTCGACGAAGGTTTCCGATTCTTCCCATTTCAGAAGCCATTTGGTCTGAGCTTGGCGGGGCTTGAAGAAGAGCCGTTGCTGGAGGTTTGGGGATCGCAAGATAACGGCTTGCCATTTCTTGCACACTCGTTGGACGAGGAGCAGGTCCTTCATTGGCAGGTACTCGAGGATGCTCTCGAGGAGCTCGGTAGTGGACATGACTGCTTTGGCAGCGAAATTCTCTGCGATCGTCGCTTCGTCCTCGAGATTGGTCATGTTGCGTCGCTCCGCCATGCTTTCCTGCAAGAATGTCAGATGAGGTGCCATTTCTGGAACGTCGCATCAAAATTTACTTCTTCTCGATGCGCCGTGGCTTCTTCTGCTTGGTTTTGCGTATGGTACAGGTAATGAAAGAAGGAGGGACTGACGAGGTTGGACTATTTTGACAGCGGCAGCGTGATGTGCACGGACTATTCACATGCGAACGCGCCGGAACAGCACACGCGACTCGGCATCGGCACATGCGTGATTTGACTCCCGCAAGCATCATTCACTCCTTGCGTGCGCTGTTGGTCAATGCTTAGTGCGCAGCAGTATAAAACCCTCCGCCCGCAACCTGGATCTTCTTACTCCGCCACTACACATACAAGAACACTACAAGGACACCTGCAGCAAGACCAACATTGCCCGATCTCGTCTAAGCTTGGCCGCCAACCAGAAACATCTCAAACAAGCTCTCGTCATGGACATCTCACTTCCATCCGGCTTGCGCGTCTCCATGTCGGCTTCAGGCATGCGAGTCCGATTGCCTTCTGGTATGCGCGTCGACATGACATCTTCAGGCATGCGATTCTCTTCCGATCCGCCAGATGAGCACGACTCGCCAGACGAAGCTGACTCTCCTGACGAGGCTGACCTTCCTAACGAGGATGATTCGTCAGATGATGTCGAGTCCCTAGACGAGGAGTCAGATGAGGAGTACTCATCCAGCGGAGAGGATACACCAGACGAGGAAGATTTGCCAGACGAGGACGATCGGCTGGTTGAACATGATTCTCGTCCTCCTGAGCCAACTCTAAGCTACGGAAGAACGAGTCTCGGACCACTATTAGGCCTGCCATTGAAGAAAGCGGCAGTCTTCGACGTGCATGAAGACGTGCCGCCGAGCGATCTCTTCATCCACGAAATCATGACACCAAGCTTCGTATTTGGTCCGCACTATCGCTTCGTTCGCCGCTCCGACGACCGCGAAATCTTGATCTATGTCAGCGGCTTCTGTCTCGACCCCTTTGACGCCGAAGAAGTCACCGCAGGATTCGCATCGGTGGCCAAGCCTGACACCGACGAATTCTCATCTCCTGGCAATCTGGGGCAGCGTCTTCAATCAAAAGGCCCGCCTGGAGAAACCCATCCACCAACTACTCAGCGCGCAGAAATCCGTGCTGCTCTCGGTGCCCTTCAATTTCGTGCCTGGGCTGGCGAGGTAAGTACCGCAATTCATTCATTTTTACATTGACTGACCATTTCAGGGATGGCACAGCATCGTCATCGCAACAGATAGCGAGCGTCTTCACTCAGGTATCACCGGAGACATAGAGTACTGGGCGGCTAACAGCTGGCACACCGAGCGTGGTCAACCCGTGAAGGATCGCGACATGTGGGAAGCTCTACTCGATTTCATCAACGACTCCGCCGAACGTGGACTCAAGGTCTCGTTCTGGAAGATTGCACCGAAGTACAATGAGGATGCTACTCAGGCGGCGATCGAAGCTGCTATCAATGGTAGGCCTTGGGGCGACTTCACGCCAATCTCTGGTATAATGGCCTACATTGCATTGGCCGAGGAACTTGAAGCGATATGCCAAGGACTGGGCAAGACTGATTGGGAAGGCGTTGATTCGATTACATACGAAAGCGAGTATCTTTCGCGACAGCATCGCGCGAACACATGTTTGAGAGAATCAGCTCTCGTTATACCAACAGCAAATAAGTTGAAGTTGTTCTGAGCAAGGGTTCCCGGCTTGATCACAGGCACGCAACCCTCGCACGGACTATGATGCTTGGCGCTCTTTGTGAGCCTGAACCTTGACTCCCCTCCTTTCGTTTGTTCACTCTTCCTCCGCTCTCTCACGCAACGACACGGCTACCGACCAGGAATCATGGCTTCATCCACGATAGAATTCCAAAACGTTCGATTTGTCCCAGACCGCGTCCTTGGAGGCAAAGCTGGCATCATCGGGTTTCATCCAGACCTTGTAAAGTTACCAGGCCCGCCGCTGCCGGACTTGCGATTGAGGAATGTGCCAGCATTCCAATCACCTGCCAACGCCAGTCCTCAAGATCTCTTCACACACCAGCAATCAGAGCACAAGAAGATCCGCTGCCACCCCGAGGCTTTCCGTTTCGTGCGGCGCACCAATGACCGTGAGGTACTCGTGTACGTGGATGGCTCATGCCTGCATCAGAACAGCCCGGAGAACTTTACCATCAAACGTGCCGGTTGTGGTTGGACCTTCAAGCCAGGAACAAGTGTTTCTGAACCGACCAGCCACGCAATCAGATTGGAGCGAAAAGGACCAAATGGAGACGACTACCCGCAGACCAGCAACCGCGCAGAGCTTCGTGCGGCGCTCGGCGCGCTTGAATTTCGAATGTGGCCAGGCGAGGTATGTGTCAGAGCTGTATTAGCGTTGGGCTGAGCAGCAGAGCTGCAATCTCCTTCTGAGCTTGCGTGTGATATCGCAACCAATCTATTCGATGTTGTTCCATTGCTGACTTATCCCGCGTGTCGCAGAAGTGGCAAAGATTGGTCATAGCAACAGACAGTGAATACGTCTTCCTTGGAATCACAATGCGAATCCAGACCTGGGCGGCGAGAGGATGGCGAACAAGCGCAGGTCAGCCGGTAAGGAACCAGGATTTGTGGAAGAGGCTGCTCGAGCGGATCAATTACTTTGCAAAGTATGGCCTGGAAGTCGTGTTCTGGAAAATCCCGAGGGAGCAGAACCAGTATGCCGATCGTGCTGCCAACGAAGGTGCTCGAAAATCTGATGTGGAGAATTTCACAAAGCACGAAGGCGTTCTTCAATAGTCAACCGAGCAGGACCTGTTCCGCGATGGTACAATATCGCAGCGAAAAAGTGGTATCTTTGCGCCTTGACTCCGATGTGAGACAGGCTTCGAGGAGACGCAATTTCCAGCGGGCGCCTGAAACAGTCAGTTTGTTCGAAGTGTTTGTCATTGCCATGCATTATCATCCCTATTTCGCTCTTAGCTTCTGCTCTCGTGCGATGACTCCGTTCTTCGTCCGCATAATCTACTACTGGTATGGCCTTCGATTGCGTGGCTACGCGGGCTTCTGCTGAGTAGACTTCCACTCCTTGTGTCCCTCTCTGACCTCGCTCACCAGTCGCTGCAAGCCGAGCAGCGACCCGACCTCCAACCCTGGCTTTGTGACCTCGGTTACCTCTGACTCCAGTTCTGCACGCAGCTCCAACGTCCAGGTTTCCGCCCCAGGGGCTCCGAGTTCATCCTCGAGAGCGAGTCGTTGTAGGATGACTAGTGGTGCGATATTCATCAGGCGGGCCGATTGCACGAATGAATCACTCTCGAGACCCCCACATATCATGCCTGGCGCACGGTCGACTCCAAAAGTCGACTCGATGCCCTTCCACCACATTCGCCGTGGGTCCCTCAGATGCCGCATGAGTGTGTGAGTCACCTTGACCAGACTAGCCTTGAATCTCGCATCGTCTCGTTCCAGTACATCTGGCGATTTCAGATACTCGACCATATCTTCTGCCGTGTTCTACATGGTCTTTCGCCAGCCTTGGGCGTTGAGGAAAGGGTGGTCGCTGTCTGCCATCTCCGATTCGCTGGTGGTGTCGAAATTGACGGGCTCCGCTTTCCATGGCATGGAGATGTGCGTAAACTCGAGTGAAGTCGCCGCGATGTCGAATGTGAGGAGTAGGTCCGCGATTTTCGAGATCCAGATGAGATTGGTACTGGCGCCTCTGTTCGGCTCGATTACGTCCTCTAGGCTGCTGAGACTGTCGCGCAGCTTATCACACTGGATTTGGAATGCTTTGGCGAGGGATACGGCTTGCAGAAGCCTCGTTTCTCGGAAATCTGTATGTAGATCCATATTTTGTGGTATGCACTTAACTCAATCTTGTAACGGTGAAATGAGAGGTCGCAGATAGAAGTCGGATACATGGAGTCGATATCAGAGAGAGAAGGTGCGTTGCGATGAAGCACGACTTCTGACTTGATAATGCACGGCAAAGCAGGCGCGAGCCTCTCGGCGTCCCAAGGTGTAGTCAACTCTGCTGTTTTTAAGCCTTCGTGCTCATCACGTCGCAGACAGCCTTCTCGAGAGGCGTGGTCTGCACGGAGCGCAAGAGACACTGCATATCTTGTCAGCTCGAATCACGGATTGCCGTCTCGCATCGTTCATGGTATCACGGTCTTCAGTGCCTTCCCGATCGTCTTCGTGCTGTCCAATACGCTCATTCATGTCGAGCGATGTCGATGCAGTATTTATAAGCGCCGGAGATGATGTTCAAACAACAGACTGCGAGCCTCCTCCGATTGTCGTAGGCAATGAAGAGAACGCGTGAAGTCCCAACCGCGTTTCTAGGTGGAGCCGAAGTGGTCCCGATAAATCTGTAATCACCAAGTCTTCTGCTACTGACAACACTTCCATCTCTTGACTGCTTGGCAGCATCTACACGACATCCATATGCATCGAACCGACGAGACTTGACCTTTCTCCATCCTCCCTTCTTGGAAGACGATTCTGATATACTGCGATCGCCGCAGAAGCTTCATGCCACACTCTAAATACTAAGTCCGTCTTCGATGTTGCATTTCCACTGTAGAATTATCGCGAGAAGGACTGCGAGCCCATCGTAGCCCTTGGCATTGATCAGAAGGTCAAGTTTGCGTGGAATTGCAGCGACTTCAAGCGGCAATGTGCGTTCCTAGTCTTCAAATGAGCTTCCGGGTATTGCCCCGCTGAGTCCAGCAATGATGCTCAAAACTTTTGTGCATTGCTTCACAGCTGGATCATTCATCACGAAATCAATTCCTGGCATTCAAGATTACCATGTCCTATGCAGAATGGCACGAGCACTCGAGACGCCGCTAGCCGATCACGACATGTCCAGGATGTTGAAGCCATTGTGGATACCAGGTCTATCTCCGTGAACGCTCGAAATGCCGATGGAGTTTGGGGCTTGTGTAGGACCTCAAGTGGGCTCAACACCGACCTAAAGCATGGCGTGCTCTTGTTGAGAAGGTGTCCCAGGGTCGCGGAGTGCAGAGCCTGCCAAGTCGTGTTCGCAGTGGATTCTGACGTGCTCAGTCAACATGTACGCAAAGTCATACGTCTCGCAGCAGAAACAGATGGTTCGAAGAATTTTGAACTTGGTTCTCACTTCTAGAGAGCAAAGATGGCCTTCGCCCGCCTTCAGAGCTTCTACCGCTCATGTCTCTTCCAGATCATTATCGTCGGCCTCGTCGCTTTCTGCGAGCCTGGAATTTGGACAGCACTGAATAATTTGGGTGCGGGAGGCAATGCCAAGGTAAGGATAAAGAACAGGATATCTTCTCAAATACTAACGAGGTGTGTAGCCATTTCTGAATAATGCAGCTAATGCTTTGACGTATGGACTCATGTCCATTGGCTGCTTTATAGCAGGAGGCGTCACAAACAAGATCACGGCAAAGTGGACACTGTTCATAGGAGCAGCCTTCTATACTCCTTATGCAGCTGGACTCTACTGCAACAATAGATATGGCAATGAGTGGTTTCTGCTTCTTGGTGCAGCGCTTTGCGGGATTGGCGCCTCCTTACTATGGGCCAGCGAGGCTGCCATTGCGGTCGGCTGGCCTGAGGATGAGAAGAGAGGACGGTGAGTCCGAGCCATGAAAAGGTGTACCACACGTGCATTCTTGCTGACAATACCAGCTACGTTGGCATTTGGATGGGCATACGACAGATGGGGCCGCTAGTTGGCGGAGCCATATCGCTTGCCCTCAATATCAAGACTGCCGAGAAAGGAAAAGTCACCTACACTACTTACCTTGGATTGGTGGCGATATCTTCTCTCGGTGCTCCGCTCGCACTGCTGCTGTCTCAGCCGCAACAAGTTGTGCGAAGCAACGGCACGAAGATTCCGTACATGAAGAAGACAAGCTTTGCCATCGAAGCCAAAGCAATTTGGAGGCAGCTCAAAAACAAGTACATGTTACTACTAATACCAGTCTTCTTGGCTGGTCAATTCGGCTCGACATATCAGGGCAATTACCTGACAAGTAAGAACCAGAATCGCAATGCGAGATCAATGCTGACAAAGGAGATAGCATACTTCACCGTCCGCTCACGAGCCCTCGCATCATTCCTCACAGCAGTCGTCGGTGCCTTAGCCAATATCTCCACCGGACTCATCCTCGACCTCAACCACTTCTCTCGGCCCGCAAAATCCAAGTTCGTCTACATCTTTGTCCTCATCTTCGTCACAGCATCCTGGACCTGGAACGCCATCGTCGAAATGAAGCTATCCCGCATGTCTGACCCACCGTCTTTCGATCTCGGCGATGGAGCTTTCTTCAACTCTGCATTTGCGGTATACATGATGTTCAGATTCTTCTACGAAGTGCTCCAGACATACATCTACTGGCTCATGGCGGAGATCAAAGGAGCGCAAAGAGACGGTGATATCGCCAGGACGACAGGTATCTTGAGGTCTTGGGAGAGTATTGGAAGCACGATTGCTTATGCTGTTGGAGCAACGCATTGGCCGAATCAGAACCAGATGATATTGGGATTTGCGCTATGGGGCTTCACGATTCCGTTTACGCTGCTCGCTGTGTTTGGCAACTGGAACGTGGACACCAAGGACGAGAATGCTGGGGAAATGGAGTCGACTGACGAGAGTGATGTTGAGGTACAAACCGTTGCGTTCGATCAATATGCGAAACGGACGTAATTCAGCTATGATACCATCCTATCTGCGACTGATGCCGGACCATGACACGATTCGTTTTTTGTCGCATCGCTGTTCACCTGGCTGACGATTCCGCCTTCGAAAACAAATGCGACACTCCATGTCATCCTTGAGAGAACAGTTCCTAGCAGGGCTGCCATTGGAACAGCCGAGGGCAATGCTATCCGGTATGTTTTCGCCGCCAAGTGTCAAATGCTGGTTCGGAAAGGCTCGCTGACTTGTACTTTGGCTTGAGCTGGTCTTGGAGAGGGCAGTGCTAGATGGCACGCGACAGGTTCAGTGCAAGTTCGACGGATAGCATTGGTCCAATGGTGTTCTCTCTCAGGTGGACCAAAGATTGACGCGAAACCCTTGCGAACGCTGAACATCGCGACGAAATCCACGCCCGCTCACTTGGCCGTACTCAAATACTTCACTGGAGAACTCTCAAGCAGAATGTGGACAGGGCTAGAGGAATGGAGCGGCAAGAGTGCCTCAACAGTATTGCGCAATTCTCTATCCACACAAGCAGTGCTACGGATCCAGGCAAGTAACGTTCGCGGGTACGGAGTTGGCTTGTGAAGAGAGCATGGAAAACATAAAATGCTAGCTACGCAGCTCGTCGGGTTTCGTATTATGGCAGTCGGACCTCCGAGTGGTAATGAGACTCAACGTGGGTTTGCTGACTGTGAACTGACATTTGCTGCATCATGCAGCGCTCCGCAAATGTACATGTCGGCAGATGCAGCTTTCATCGCGCTGCTGTAAGCCTATAACACACCCCTCGTGGGTTCGCGAAGTCTTTGGCTCATCACTAAACAAATGTCAATGCGATAGCCACATAGAGCAATAAATTGCGTGCAAGTGTGTGATGAACTGGCGATGCTTTCGCATTGGTTGCCTCTTGCAGTAGCTCGTATGATCTGTATTCGTTGAGTGAGCGAAGTGGTGTTCAATCCCAGCTCAGAGGAAAGTGTTGTTCTGACGTCTGCATCTCACTGCATGAGGAGTTCTAGACTGCCGCGGTAGACGCATGGTCTGCCTTACCATCGCCACACCATCGTGGTATAAGTTGTGGCTTGACCGTCCGAAAGCCATAGCAACATGGAAAGGGCCTGACAATGTCGCAAAGTATAACTGGTATTCTCCCTGGCTCTCCGCGTCATACTGCAAAGTTTCGGATTGTGCCAGCATGGGCTCAATCTCATCAGCGAGATTCTGCCTTGTCGGTGTCCGAGTCAGACTGCCTTCTGAACAAGATTTGACGTTGGTGATTTGGGCTGCAGTCCAGTGGTGAGGTCGATCAGGAGCAGCCTGAACTCCGGCATATCACCAGCGGGCTGGAAGCCGGAAGGTGGACCTTTGATTTCAGCGCCGGCTCGCGGAAGAAGAACCGCCCCAGGTTTGAAAAGTCGGTCACTGGAAAGAATGACAAAACCAGAGCGTCTCTGGCATCGTGAATTCGTGGTTCTAGACATCAAAGTGGCCACGTGCTGTGTGCACACGCTGCCTGTCACTCAAGCACTGCCAAGTTGTCGCGGTGTGCTTCGTACAAACCAGATCGAGGCGACGCGGCCATACTGTAGCATCTGCCGGTTTTGCTGCTGGCTGCATGCGAAGATTCAAGTTCAACCAGGTCCGCTCGAATGTGAGTTCACAATGGGAAAACCTACGATTCGGCGTCCCGAGCGAACATCACTTCCTCGCCGATGATCCTCACCCAGTTTAGCCAGGTCAGAAGAACTTCGGCTCGTGTGCTCTGTCTCGGATCCCAGAAAGAGGAGCACGACTAATAGTGGTACGCATGTGCCTTGGCACGTCCAGGACAGGTGGTTCAGATTGCTTTGTTTTCGCTTGTACCACAGCAGATACCGCACAGATCTTCGTTCTGTGTGTGGCTGCATCACCTGTGAAAAGTGACGATATCCATATCCTTCCTCATGCCCACGTGCGACGACTCAAGAGCAGGCATCTGTGTCAGAAAAGAGCAGCCGACTCGTCAGTCACGCCAAGGTCGACTAGGATGCCGGCAGGGTGGCTACCGCATCCCCTAGTACAGTACCGACAAGGCTTCGGAAAGGAATGGCACCCTTGCTCGTACAGAACGCCTCTGCCACAGACTGCCAGATCTCAGTCATCTCACAGGCCGGCTTCCCTCGGGAACTGCGTGGGCTGGACTCCAGCGCGCGTAGTGGGTAGCGAGTGAAAAGGGAGGCACAGAATGATTTCCAACGCGAAATGATACTGATAAAGTGTGCGCCATCGCTGCCCAAAGCGATGTGATACTGTCCTTGCGCAACGTGGCAGATAAGATTCGACAATTTTTGACTGCGCAACGGTCACAGTCTGATCAGCGACGAAAGGGACTTGGGTGGATGATATTATTGTGGCTCGACCCTCTGCTTCGGTTCCTCTCTTTCAACATATCACGCCAGCAAGAAAGCCATCTGTCGCACAAATCGAAAGCATCGCGTTCATTGTGTTGCCCACGCCCGGACGCTGGTAACCAAGCAAAACACCGAAAAAGTCTCGCCCAGTTCGCAGTCGGATAGAGTTCACTCGTTTGAGCTGAGCCACATGAAAGACTGCTGCACAATTGGCATGCATACATCGCTGATTCCAACTCTCTTCCTCCGCACGACTTAAGCTGTTGTTCGCGGGATTCGATCGTTGCGTCAAACAGTGTTTCATATATCGCCTACTAGACGACAAGCCTGCTAGCATCATCGCTGCATAGCCTTCCAACTCCCACTTTACATATTTGGGCCTGCCTCCACAACACGCGACAGACCCGCAATCATATACCGACTCCATATCCAAGACATCGAAAGAATCGCATCACTCTTCAGCGACAAACTGCATAGCATGTGTGTCGCAGGCCTTAACGTCTCGACACAATCGTGTGCGCATCGCTGGTACGAACTCATTCGACCTTGCAACCCTGCCAACAACCTTCAGAATTGCCCGGAACGAGTCAAGTTGGAAGGCTGGGAGAAACGCAACGACCACTGCCCATTCTGCGACGGCGGTAACCATCATCAATCGACTCATCGACTTTTCGGGAGCACATCTTCAGCCAGTTCGGTCGCGTCGTCACCTACCGTTTCCGACATGGGCTTCATCGGCCGCGCTGGACGACGAGGAAGCGGCGCGACTTTGACTGGCACTCTCAGCCCACTATCAAGAACGAGCAGTATCGACGAGATGGACGCTGTGGAACTTGAACGGGCGACACGGGCCAGAGACATGAATGACCGACTACACGTCTACTTATCATGCGACCCACACGAAGTGCTACCTTCTGCGAAGAAGAACTACCCAACCTACGCTACTGCGATACAACGAGCTGAAGAAGCAGCTGCGAACTCATCAGATGGCCCTTCACGAAAATCGTCTTTGATGCGACGACAGTCTTTCACACGAGGCTGGAAACGCATGTCGAACCGCTTCAGCTTCAGCTCATTCTCGGACTTGAGGATCTTCGAATGACAGCACACATGATGAAGATCAGCATCACCTCGATAGCCCAAAAGGATCATCATCACCATCATCTTGGCACCTCCAACTCGTGGCGTGTAGCATAAACCGCCAGACTGGTTCATTGCCAAGTCTTGAGGACGCAGGAGCGGCTTACAAACCAATTCTGGACAAGCGGCGTCACCACTGCAGAACTGTACGATACCCAATTTGTGCATCGCTATCTATACCACTACAGGCGCAGGACGATATACCCCAAAAACTGTCACGATTAGGAAGGAGCGACAACTATCACGAAGAGGATGACCATCAGATAACCCTAGCCACGCGGAAGGAGGAGTGCCTCGTGGCTTGCACGGGGTGCCGAGAGAATTCCTTCGGGCGCCAAGTTGGCGGTGTAATACTTGGCGAATCTTGGAAATGTTGGAGAGACTTGTCTACGCGTTGCTTGTGTGGATGCAATTTCACGCTACAGCGATGTTGTGGATCGAGCAGGTCTTGGGTGGTCATGGTCAAGGTGGGAAGAAGATCGACTTGTTGCAGTGACTGAAATTGGTTTGGGCTGTCTATCACATGTTTGGCATCAACCGAATCATTATCGTGGGAGAACGGAACGTCTAGACCAACGACATCATGTATTCACATGTGACGGAAGCTATGAGTTGTCAGCTATACCTGCGGGTGTGCATCTATCCAAGCTGTATTCCCAAACTCTCCAGCGAACGGAAATTGAAAGACCTTCTCAGGTGATGAGAATGGCGCATACTCCTCTTCCGTCATCTCGATCGTCACATTACTTGCTTCACGTCTCGCAGTTGCATTAAATCCTGGTCCATGGTCACGAAATTCCGCCATCGTTGTATCTTGCGCCACAATCAGCACGTGCAGCAATATCAATCAGCAGGTACTCACTGTAATTGACCCTCGGATCACTGGAACTCCATTCAATGTATCCCGCTGGCAAAATGCTATCATCCAGATAACAATCGCTGAAGATTGATCTATGCTGAGCATTCCAAGGTCGACCCAAAGCACACTTATTTCGAATCTCCAGGGAAATGTTCGCCTTCACGACATCGGAGTCATGAATATAGGCTCCATACTTATTCTCGAAGGTGGTATTCGTGCCTTTCCAAGCAGTTATTCCACCGCCACAACTACGCAAAAGCAGACGGGATTTCTCTATCCAAAGTGTTCCGAAGCCATCTACAATTATCAGTGTTGACCAGAGACACTGAGCAATGATCGAAAAAAAA